>JASDQU010211224.1:0-12874 GCA_032191745.1 Picea mariana | reverse complement strand
TGGTAGTGAAAGTAATGGGGTTGAGCACAAGCGTTGTTTCAAATAATCGAACACCTTCTATTGGGGCCGGCCCCACGCAAATTTTGCCTTACCTCCACCCCTGGTTATTTGGCTGAGGGCCCATGCAATATGGGATAATCCCAACACAAACCTGTGGTAGAAATTGGCAAGGCCCAAGAAGCTCCGAAGCTCAGTGAGTGTGGTTGGGGTTGGCCAGTCACATATGAATTAGATCTTGGCTGGATCCACATGTACGCCATGTTTATCAATTATGTATCCTAGGTAATGGACCTTGTCCATGCCAAAGGAGCATTTTTCCAAGTTGGCGTATAACTTGTGTTGTCGTAGGGTGTCTTTTGTACCAACACGATTGGGCTCCCGCAAGGTGATGAGATGGGACGGATGTGCCCCTTGTGGAGAAATTCTTGGATATGTCACTTGATCTCCTCATTCTCTAACAAAGAGCGATGATAGACTGGCCCATTGGGTAGTGGTGCACCGGGGGTTATATCGATGGGGTGCTTGACCTGGCAGTGCAAAGGTACCCTGGTAGGTGAGGAGAAGATATTTGAGTATTCTTCCACGACCTTATCTACTTTCTTCTGCTGTGTGGAGAGGTCGGTCGCAGAGACCCTAGATGTGGTTGTGATTTTTCTCTCATTCTGAGAGCGGATCATGAAGAAGACAAACTTCCCCATCTGAGAGATGACCTTCTTGCATTGCTTAGCAGAGATCAAGAAAATAAAACTAGGTGGGACAACCTTGGGTATCCTATACAATTTCCTGTTCAAAGTAATAATAACACTATGAGGCCTAAAATCATATACAACATGACATTTCCATAAATAAGGTTGGCCCAAAAGAACATCACAAACTTCGAGAGGAACAACATCACACAATACCTCGTCTTTGAAGGGCTTGATGCCATACGACAGTCGACACTGTTGGATGACACGAAGATCACTTCCTTGGCGCAACCATCCAAAGGTGTAGGGTTGTGGGTGCGGCATTGTCGGCAGGGCCAGTCGCTTCACGACCTCTTCTGAGATGAGGTTCTTCTAGCTACCACTATCAACAATGAAGTGTAGTGGGTTTCCTTTTACCCACATTTTTGAATGGAAGAGGCGCTCTCCTTCTTCTGGCTCGTTTAGTTCACCATGTTGGAGCTTGGTGGTAGCAACGGTGGCACTAGGTTCTGCGTCAATGATATGTCTTCCCCTTTCTGGTTCTGACTCAGAGTCAGAACCCCACATCTGATTCAGAGGCTTTCACTTCCGCCACCAACGTCTGCTTTGGGTGACAATCAACAGTGTTATGCCAAGGGCTCTTATGGAATTCGCACCACTCCTCGGTATCTTTCTTTGTCTTTTCAATGTCCTTCTTTGCTTGCGGCTTGGACTAGTTATCCTGATACTGTCCATATTTTCTTTGTCCTTTGTTCTATGGGTTGGGGCTACCCTTTCCTGGATTTTTTTGTGAGGGGTTCCCCGACCCAAATTGTCACGTCTTTTGTTTGATCTTCTGCTTGATTTTGATGGCATATCGGTAGGCTGCGCCCAATGATGAGAAGTCCATAAATTCCATTTCAGTCTAGATGTATCTATGCAGAGCACCACAATACTTGAGCACTAGAAGTCACTCCGAATCTTTGATACCCAGCTTGGTGCGCAAGGTATGGAAGATATTTGTGAAATATGGCACTGCTTGGTCTCTTTCTTGCTGCAGTGTGGTCCATTTGGTATACAAGTCGTCATAACTTTCGACAGGGTAGTATTGTTCCTTAATAGCATCCCTGAAAGATTCCCAGGTGATCGCGACTGTAAATAATGATGGTTCCTCTATTTCCTTTTGCTCACAGAAAGTTTCCCACCAATCTTTGACACAGGGAACGACTTTGAGGAGCACAAAAGTAATCTTTTCTCTATTCAAAAAGTTATGGACAAAAAAATACCCTTCTAGTAGATTCAACCACTTGTCTACAACATCTACGTCTATTTGACCTTCAAATATAGGAATATCAAAGTTTATTTGTACCTTGAAGGGGGGCAGTGCCTCCGCTAGAAGAAGATGCATCGCCTGTTGGTAGTCGTCAAAGGATTTGAGTGAAATTATCCATCATCTCCTTCCTCTGTTGCATGAGGTCTTCCTCAATCAATAGATTGAAAGGATCTCCTATCTTGTCATCTTTCTTTTCTCCTTCCATGAGAGGTCGCTTGGGTGTGTGAGAGCTTTTGTCCTCAAGAGAAATAAGCTCGAGACCTAAATCTTTGTACTCTGACCTCATTGGGGACATGCATTAAGATGAAAAGGAGCAAACCTATCTGATACCACTAATCTAGATTTTATGAGCAGAAAGAAATGACTACAGATTATTACCAGATGCTTAACATAGAATAATAGAGATACAGTAAAACTGGTTTTCTATTCAATAATGAAATAATTTGAAACTATAAAATGCAGCGGAAAACAAGCTTGCTGGAATGGTGGCGGCTTATCTCTGAGAAGAGATGTGAGGGATGCGCTCATTCGCAAGAAGATGATTACAATGAGGCTCTCAAGGCCTTTTTACAATAAACATATATCTGTTCCTTGATCAACATCGGGTTCCACATAAGTTTCAGGTGGGCAACAAAGTTTGGTTGCACTTGCAGAAAGAACGCCTTACAGGACCCCATCGGAAGATTCAACCACTCTGTTATGGGCTGTACACCATCACCAATGCCATGGGGGATAATATTTTGAGCTCAACATTCATCCTTTCTTTGGCCTGCATCCAGTGTTCAATGTGGACCTCCTTCGGCCTTATTTCCCACCATTATTAAACACCTCAGACATTGCAGAACAACTAACACCAACAGAGCTCAACCCCAACTTCATACAACAAGCATCCAGTGATTATATTGTGGACACACAGATCAAGGGCACTCGACAACAAAGGGTCCAGCTTTATCGAGTCGTCAAAGTAGGGTAGCTCCTGCACCAAGGCAAGTGGTTCACTCGAGGCCAAATTCAACATAAATTTCCTAATTTAATGGGGGAACTCAATGCAATGGATACCATTGCTTCCTAATGAGGGAGGATTGATCCAGGTGGATATCGGTGGCCACCCACCTTTCCAGCTAGCTCAAAACAACTTTCTAGCAATTTTGATAATTTACTATTTTTATCAGTTTTTTGGATCCTGAACTTTCGGAGCCGTTTTGAGGCCTTAAAGGACATTTTTTGGGGTATGTTGTGCAAATGTTGTAGTCCTCGGATATATCTTTCCAATGGGATATCATACGCCTAAAACGGATATCATATGCAAAAGTTACGACTCCGGGAAGTTGATGTACCGACTTACCCAAACGGGGCCCACATGACTTTTGACACTTCATCTCCTAGGGTTAGGTTTTTGGATGTTTAGGGTTTTTGAAACTCCTGTTTATTGTAAAAAGGCCTTGAGAGCCTCATTGTAATCATATTCTGGTGAATGAGAACATCCATCACATCTCTTCTCAGAGATAAGCCGCCACCATTCCAGCAAGCTTGTTTTTCGTTGCATTTTACAGTTTCAGCTTATTTCATTATTGAATAGAAAACTAGTTTTATTGTGATCCGGATTATTTTCAGCACGAAATGAGAGCAGAGATATAATAAATAAATGCACAGAGATATCATGTATATCCAATAATATAACAGAAATATATCATAGATGCAACCATAAACACAAAGATACAGTAATACACGATTTCTATTAATGAAAGAAATGTACAAAGACTGTAAAAATACAGAGTGAAAGACTTGCTAGAATGGTGGCAGCTTATCTCTGAGAAGAGATGTGACGGGTACTCACATTCATAAGAAGATGATTACAATGAGGCTCTGAAGGCCTTTTACAATAAGCAGGAATGCCAAAAAACCTAGACATCCAAAAACCTAACCCTAGGAGATGAAGCGCCAAAAGTCATGTGGGCCCTGTTTGGGTAAGTTAGTACATCAACTTCCCGGGGTCGTAACTTTTGCATAAGATATTCGTTTTAGGCGTATGATAGCTTGTTGCAAAGGTATCATTGAGGAGATTAATTTTGGGGGCTCAATCACACCTTCAATTATCATTGAGAACCTCGATCTCGAAAAACCTTCATTTAGGCCCTCAAAATGGCCCCAGAAGTTAAAAACTGCTAAAAATAGTAAATTGCCAAAATTGCCAGAAAACTATTTTGAGCCAGTCAGAAAAGGTGGGTGGCCACCGATATCCACTTAGATCAATACTCCCTCCTTAGGAAGCAATTGTATCCATTGTGTTGAGTTCCCATGGGAGAGGGAAAAGCGTTTTTTGAATCTACATCTTGGTGAGCTGCTTGCCATGCTGGAGATGTCGCGCTGCTCATTTTGTGTAAGTTTGTCATGAACCTATTGCCGGAGGGTTTGAATCTGTTCAACCAGTTGGGATATCTGAGATGACTGTGTGTAGAAGGAATATTTTCATTTTGCTACAATCTTTTTGACCTGCTTCTATTGGATAGAAGGTGCTCAGGCCAAGGTTGTAGTGGTTACAGTATCCTTATGTTCCCCTTTTGAACATATTGTGAAGAAGTTGAATTTTGTAGTATGAGATACTACCTTGCAACACTTTTTAGGTGGAACAATAGTCAGAACTACCTCTGGTATTCTGTAGAGATGACCCTCCAAAGAAACAATGACACTGCGGGGTCGAGACTCATAAACAACATGGCACTTCCACATATATGGTTGGCCCAAGAGAACATTACAGACATCTAGTGGGGAAGCATCACATTATACCTCGTCCTTGAAGGGATGGATGCCATATGACAATCGACATTGCTGGCTGACACAAAGATCTCATCCTTGGCGAAGCCACGCGATGCTGTATGGTTGTGGGTGTGGATTTGTCGACAATCCCAACTGTTTTACGACCTCTGTTGAGATGAGGTTCTTCTGGCTTCTACTNTTGTGAAGAAGTTGAATTTTGTAGTATGAGATACTACCTTGCAACACTTTTTAGGTGGAACAATAGTCGGAACTACCTCTGGTATTCTGTAGAGATGACCCTCCAAAGAAACAATGACACTGCGGGGTCGAGACTCATAAACAACATGGTGCTTCCACATATATGGTTGGCCCAAGAGAACATTACAAACATCTAGTGGGGAAGCATCACATTATACCTCGTCCTTGAAGGGATGGATGCCATATGACAATCGACATTGCTGGCTGACACAAAGATCTCATCCTTGGCGAAGCCACCCGATGCTGTATGGTTGTGGGTGTGGAGTTGTCGACAATCCCAACTGTTTTACGACCTCTGTTGAGATGAGGTTCTTTTGGCTTCTACTATCAAAAATAAAATGTAGCAGGGTCCCCTTCACCCACATCTGTGAATGAAAAACGTACTCCCCCTCTTCAGGATCCGTTGGTTCTTCTGGTTGAATTGTTGCAGTCGCAACAATAGCAGTGGGGTCTGCGTCAATGATCTGTCGTTTACCAATATTTTCAAAATCAGATTCTTAATCAGGGTTTGGCTCCTTGTCTTTGATCTTGGCCACCAATGACTATTTTGAGCGATATTCATCGGTGTTGTGCCAGGGGCTTTTGTGGAAATCACACCATTTTCCAGTGTCCTTCTTTGTCTTCTCGTGGCCCTTCTTTTCCTGTGTCTTGGATTGGTTTTTGGGAGAATTTTTGTTAGGGCCGTCTTTGTCATACTTTGGTTGTTGTGGATTTGCAGACCCAAATTCCCGTTTGTTCTAGTGCTTAAATTTTTGCTCAATTTTAACAACATATCGATAAGTAGCACCGAGTGATGAGATGTCCTGAAAATCCATTTCAATCTGGATGTATCTGTGTAGAGACCCACGATATTTCAGAACCAAATGTCGCTCGGAGTCTTTGATACCTAGCTTGGTGCACAAGCTATGGAAGGTATTGGTGAACTCCAGAATTGCTTGGCCCCTCTCTTGCCATAGTGTGGTCCATATCATGTACTGGTCCTCATAGTTGCCAACATGGTAATACAGTTGCTTTATCGCATCCACAAAAAAATCCCAAGTGGGATCGGCCCCATATATTCCAAACTCCTCTGTGTAACTTTTCTCCCAGTAAGTTTCCCACCAATGTTTGACATGAGGGAGAGATTTAAGGAGTGCGAAGGTGATCTTTTCTTTGTCAAAAAAATTGTGAACAGAGAAATAACCTTCTAGCAGAGTTAACCATTTTTCTAGGGCTTTTGCATCTATCTGTCCTTCAAATACAAGAATATCAAAATTAACTTGTACCTTGAAAGGAGAGGTGCCTCCAAAGTGGTTGCTTGATGAAGATGTGCCTGATGCTATCGACAGGTGTTGAAGGATGTGGGAAAAATTCTCCATCANGATCTTTTCTTTGTCAAAAAAATTGTGAACAGAGAAATAACCTTCTAGCAGAGTTAACCATTTTTCTAGGGCTTTTGCATCTATCTGTCCTTCAAATACAAGAATATCAAAATTAACTTGTACCTTGAAAGGAGAGGTGCCTCCAAAGTGGCTGCTTGATGAAGATGTGCCTGATGCTATCGATAGGTGTTGAAGGATGTGGGAAAAATTCTCCATCATTTCGTCCCTCTGTCATGTGAGAGCTTGCTCAAGCAACAGATTGATAGGATCGTCTGCTCCGTTGTTTTTCTTTTCTTCCGCCATTGAGGGTTTCTTGAGTGTGTGAGAGTGATTATCTTCAAGAGAGACAAGATAGAGACCCAAATTTCTATACTCGGACCTCGTCGGGGACATGCACTGAAAAAACGATCAAGAGCAGCCTGCTCTGATACCACTCATCCAGATTATTTTTTTGCACGAAATGAGAGCGGAGATATAATAAATAAATGCACAGAGATATCCTGTATATCCAATAATATAATAGAGATATATCAGAGATGCAACCATAAACATAGAGATACAATAAGACATGATTTCTATTAATGAAAGAAATGTACTTAGACTGTAAAAATATAGAGTGAAAGACTCGCTAGAATGGTGGCAGCTTATCTCTGAGAAGAGATGTGACGACTACTCACATTCACAAGAAGATGATTACAATGAGGCTCTGAAGGCCTTTTACAATAAGCAGGAATGCCAAAACCCTATACATCCAAAAACATAACCCTAGGAGATGAAGCACCAAAAGTCAGGTGGGCTTCGTTTGGGTAAGTTAGTACATCAACTTCCNGAGAGCGGAGATATAATAAATAAATGCACAGAGATATCCTGTATATCCAATAATATAATAGATATATATCAGAGATGCAACCATAAACATAGAGATACAATAAGACATGATTTCTATTAATGAAATAAATGTACTTAGACTGTAAAAATATAGAGTGAAAGACTCGCTAGAATGGTGGCAGCTTATCTCTGAGAAGAGATGTGACGACTACTCACATTCACAAGAAGATGATTACAATGAGGCTCTGAAGGCCTTTTACAATAAGCAGGAATGCCAAAACCCTAGACATCCAAAAACATAACCCTAGGAGATGAAGCACCAAAATTCAGGTGGGCTTCGTTTGGGTAAGTTAGTACATCAACTTCCCGAGGTCGTAACTTTTGCATACGATCTCTGTTTTAGGCATATGATAGCTCGTTGGAAAAGTATCGTTGAGGAGATTCATTTTGGGGGCTCAATCATGCCTTTGACTATCATTAAGAACCTTGATCTCGAAAAATCTTCATTTAGGCCCTCAAAATGGCCCCGGAAGTTAAAAACTGCTAAAAATAGTAAATTGCCAAAATTGCCAGAAAATTGTTTTGAGCCAGTCGAAAAAGGTGGGTGGCCATCGATATCCACCTGGATCATACTGTATCTCTGTTATTATGTGTTAAGCATCTGGTAATAATCTGTAGTCATTTCGTTCTGCTCATAAAATCTGGATCATTGATACAATGAACCCAAATCACAGACTCGAACCCTTGACCTGGGTGCCATGCCCAGAAGGTAGTGGCAAATCTGGAAGCCATGCTAAGAGAAATATGCAAGGTACATTTGAAAATGTGGATGGACATGCAGAGAATAGGTGGACAACATGAAGCTGGTGAAATTTCATCGAAAATAGTGCTTGTATCCATTATTTTTTTTAATTATTATGTTGAGGCCTTCCTCTCTGTGCTCCACTTCATGATACATTCTTCCCACCTTGAGTTTAGGAAATTTGAGAAAACATTGTAACCCTTCCATATATCAACAACTTGCATGTATGTGTCTTATTTTAGGTGAGAATTTATAGGATTTTAAGTAATAATGATTATTATAGGCAAACAAAAGCTATGGTCTTTCTCCTTGCTTACTCGATTTCCCAATGGAGGAAGGACCAGTTCTCCTTCAATAGAAGCAAGCTAGAACTAACATTAGCAAATCGTGACTAGTGCCATGACAAGGATGTTGTTATGACTATTTGGTAATGGATGCAATTATATATAATTGATTAAAAATCATTAAAACAAAGGAAGCACCCATGAGACTCTTCTGCTATCTAAAAGTACATATGTGGGCAAAGATGAATGAAAACACAAAGTTATTATGTTAACAAAATATTTTCTTATGGATTTCTTAACTTTCTATTGCTTCTGCTTATGGGGCAATAGTATCATTGAGGTAGTTAAATGGTACCTATGGAGAGTTTAGTGATCTTTGAACCTCCTTTATTGAAATTAAAGTGATTTATTTGCAAAACTAGTTTGAGTATGTGATCACAATTGGTTGAAAATTACATGATGATTCCATGATAGAGGACTACCAGAAAGGCTAATAAAAGGGACTTCGAGGCCTTTGATAATAGCATTACCTAGCATGAGAGATGTTCTTTTTTACAGGCTCAAAGAGAGTCGCTTCTTTTTGTTATTCAAGCCTTTGTTGGAGTCATTTTCTATCATGTTTTTCCCATTGTTTTTGATAGTGCAATAGAGATAAAATTTAAGAGAATTCCAACTGCTAATTTGATAACGATAAAGTGAGTACAAAAATAATAGTTGTAATCCAATAGAATTATGTATCTGAAGTAAAATAGATTTTCCATTGATTGAAATTTTTTATCATTGCAGTAGTTTTATTTCTTTTGAGTTTTGTAATAAATTAATTTAATGATTGTAAGGATTATGATATATTGCCTTATATCAAAGAGATCAGAATGGCGTGGCATTATTTTTTGTTTTGATTTGAAACTTAATTTTCACTGCTCTGATGAAAGTTATGGCTAATACCGAATAGAAATAACCAAGAGTGATGGATTTTGTTTATTTTTCGTTGAAACAATTTTGGTCTTTTGGAATCCTCTTTATTTGGGATCTGATTGGCAATTTGTTCTTACTAATTTGTTATGGTCAATAACTGATTGGATTCTAGTTTAGTATATTTTCATTATTTTATTTATATAAATAACCAAAATATAATATCTTTGCCCTGTTGTCACTCTAACATGGATTTTGGTTTTACCAATATATTAAAATAATCATAAACACGTTAAACACGTTATAATTGGACCTAAAATATACTTTTAACTTTTCCTCTTCTCATACTTAAATCGTTATTTATTTATTAATTCAAATCTTTTTATTTTGCAATGTTCTATTCATTTTTATCATAAATAATTATTAATCGAATTATATATTCATTTTAAGCTATGGAAAGAAATATTTCTCCTGCTAAACATCACCACCATTAATTAACCATTACGGTACAAAACTGAAATCTTCCTATATTTTATTTGAAATGGCCTTTAACATTTTTTTTATCTGGCACTCTATTTTAGGCTTTAATAATAATATTTGATTTTAAATTTTACTTTTCCAAAAATGGCTAATAAGCAGTCAAATATATTTTGATTTTTTCATCATGTTTCTTTGTTTTTTAATATTTTCCTTATTTATAAAACTCATATGCTATTTCTCATTTCAACACTTAAAAAAAAAATCTTGGAGGTGAAAAAGATGGTGTGAACCAAATCATTCTCTATGTAGAAGCAACACATGTATATTGTATTGGTACAACACTAAAAATCCGTGTACAACGTATATTGTATTGGTACAACACTATAAAAATAAAAAATGTGTGTACTTTATAAAGTTTTAACACTTTCAATTTCAAACTTGCAGCATGGACTAAGCTGCCATGCAACCCTTGTTAATTAATATAGTATATGCTTATAGACACCAATATTATATCAAGGGATTTAATAATTAAGAGGAATTTACTTGTTTAAAGTAAGAATGAAAAKATTAAATAAAAATAAAATGTAAAGTTAACCAAAATCTCAAAAAATTATAAAATAATCTTATTAATTTTAATAATATGTAAACAAACATATAATCTAGATGGTAGTTACATTAATATGGCACAAAAGGTGTTACATTAAAGTTAKCTTGTGGCCTACCACTAGGGAAACCAGGCCACAATGGATAAAAAAATATGTCCATTCTTTATTTTTATTTTTAAACAATTAGATCTATAACTATCAGCTATTGGAACAATACKAGGCTGAACAATGGATAAATTATACTAGGAAATAAATGAAAAACATAAAATCATAGTAAGATATTGGAGCTAAAAAGGACAAAAGTCATAGTTGAATCAACCCRACAAGCCTAAGTGTGATGCTTGTGGCAACATTTTTTTGTGTTTGGTTTAGTGGCATGGAATCCTCCTCAATTAGGATTGAGTTGGAGGGAGTACCCTCAATCCTAGAGTCCCATTGAACTCTTCTTTGTCCTCTTTTTCATTCTCTTGGGGTTCCAAAATTGTGATGTTGACATTGAAGATCGCTCAAAACACTGCCTAATGTTTTTATCTATGAGGTCTAATTTGTGGAGGATTTCATGTTAAATGCCCCTCTCCTCCACCACTTGAGCTATAAAGGCTTTGTTAAGCCAATAAATCTTAGTTAGTATGAATATCTTGGTGTTTCAGGTTCTAGAAATCTTAGGTCTGAAATCCACCCCTTATACTCCTCTTCTATTTGTGCTCTAGAAACATTTTTTCCTTTTCTGTTTCACAGTATTTTCCATGTATGTGATTTCCTCCTTGATCTCAGGAGGAAATCATGATTGGAAGTGACTCTCTGTCTTGAGGACGTCCTTTTCTATTCCAATGGAGTGATGCGGGAGGCCCTGAGGATTGGAGTACTTGGAGGCATATTTCATCCTCCTTCTCATTTTTAACCAAAGCTTTTATATTTTTTAACTATATTACTATTGTTTCCAAATGGTGTAGACTAAATGACCAACATGCTCAATATAAAGGACTAACTCACAATTTCCCTAGAGATGAAGGTGAAGTTACTTGAAACCCGCGAAGGTGAGTGATACATGTCATAATTGATGTTTTATGAATATTGTGATGACTATGAATATTGTGATGACTTCCATTGTGATTTGAAATCCATAGAAGAACATTGATTTGAAATAATGCAAGGATAGTTTGAAGAACAAAAATGTTCATGGAAAGCGTTGACATCATGCCTTGATCCCCTAATGCGCTAAGAACATTCATTGACTTGGTTTATTTTTTTTGCTTTCATTTCAATTTTTACAGCAATTCCTTATGTTTGTCTATGTGTCTATAGTTAGGAATGGTGAGGGGCGAATGATGGGCATAAATATTAAGAAAATCTACCTGAGTGTGGAATAAATGCATGGTGGAGATCATTTTTCATGATCAGGGGAATCAAACCACTCCCTCCTATGTCATATTTACTACTAAAAAAGTGTCTCATTAAACATTCCACTAAGAACCAAGTTGTCAGAAATCTGATACCATTTTTGGTGAGTAATCCTACTCGTACATTGTTATTTTTATTCATATTCTTAATTTAGTTGAATTTGACTACTTTTTATGAGTTTATTGTTCTAGTTTTATTTTCAAGCTAAGTGGGTTTGTTAATTTATGGTGGATGCAAAGCGGTTGATTGGAAGGAAATTCTCTAAACTATCTGCTTAGAGCAATGTGGATTCTTAGCAATGTGGAGCTATGGTATTTCAAGGTCATTGTAGGGGTTGGTGATAAGCTTATAATAGTCATACCACAAAGGGGAGGCAAAGAATTTTTCATTTGAAGATATCTATTCCATGGTTTTAACAAATTCGAAGGTGATTTCCAAAGCTTATTCGAAGACCATGGTGACAAATGCTATCATCACTCTTTCTGCATATTTTAATGAATCTTAGAAACAAGCAACCAAGGATGTTGGTCTCATTAGTGGGAGGAGAAGCATTTTGCTTTTGAAGAGATCTATTCCATGGTTTTAACAAAGTTGAAGGTGATTTTCAAAGCTTATTTCAAGACCATGGTGACAAATGCTATCATCACTCTTTCTACATATTTTAATGAATCTTAAAAACAAGCAACCAATGATGCTGGTCTCATAGGTGGGAGGAGAAGTATTTTGCATTTGAAGAGATCTATTCCATGGTTTTAACAAAGTCGAAGGTGATTTCCAAAGCTTATTCAAAAACCATGGTGATAAATGCTATGATCACTCTTTTTGCATATTTTAATGAATCTTAGAAACAAACAACCAAGGATGTTGGCCTCATTAGTGGGTTGAATGTTATGAGAATTATGAACATAAACTATATTAAATGGGAATAAAAATTAACACCTATAATTCATTTTTACATAAAAGGAAATAAAATAAAATATGTATATATGATAGTATATATTACAATGCCATATCACATTACATGTACAGTAAAAGATGTTGATTAAGGTTGGTTATCATTGATGTCAACACTTGAAGAAAGACCCGTAGCACAAAGTTTTGGGTAATGGACCCAATAGTGTTTGATGTAAATATGACTCATTATTGTTTTGTCATGGTTGATAAGAAGTAAATATGGATGAACTCCAA
>JASDQU010211222.1:0-18516 GCA_032191745.1 Picea mariana | reverse complement strand
AGAACATGCACACATTATTGTTCCTAATAACACACACGTGTTTTAGGAACATACATGTGTTTTAGGAATGTTCATGTGCTCTAGGAACATGTGTGTGTGTTCCTAGAGCGTGTGTAGGTTCTTTTGAATTCAATTTTTTTTGGGTGGGAGTGACAACTTTAGAATATGTATACGATGACTTGGTTGCCTCAGATTTAGGTTCAGGATGACAAACCTAGTGGTTCGGTATGCATATTGATAAAAACCTCCATTTTTGTGAATACCTCTTTATATCTTTTTTTTTGAAGTTATTTTTCTATAGGCCATAAAATTCAGCTGTTGACAAAACTACAAACATAGATAGAGTCAACTATACAGATTCCAAATATATAGTTTTTTTTTTTAAATTACTATTGTTTACTAAATTTTTAATCTATTTTTTTCTTCCCATATATCAAAATCCTAGAAAACATACATCTCTTATTTCTGCTATAAATTTTTTCGACTTAACCATTTCTAAAATGAGTTATATATCGTACTAGATGAGACATATATTAAAAAAATAAAATAAAAAATTATCATGTTAAGATCACAAAAAAAGGCCTTGTAATTTCAAGGATATATTGACTTTCATAATTAAAAAAATATATAAAATTAATATTATGAATTTTCAAAAAATACATCGCAATAGAAAAAATGGTTCTCTACAATTCTACAAGTTTTTGGAATGAAATTTCAACGTTAAGGTGCTCAACACCTACACGAAAAAAAACACATACCTTATATTTTGTTGGAAAAATAACATACCACTTTTAGAAAAACCCAAATTTCACATAGTTATTCACAATTTCTATGAATAAAAGTTGCATATTCTTAAAGTGAACTCAATTTCCTAGGTTTCATTTCTTACACCATATTAAAATTCATTCTAAAAGTACCTTGAATAATCCGTCCAAGTTAACAGACCATCATTAACTTGCACTCACCCATAAATAGGATGTAGATATAACAAATTTCTAACTAAACATATCATTTATATATTACAATAACTAATACATTCTGTAACACACCCACGATGGGGAAAAAATAAAAAGAATTTTTTTCCTCCTTACAAGAACATATCCTTTCCCACTGTGATTCCTAATTTGGGAAGTTTGAGACTTAGCCCAACTCTCCGATCAAGGTTCTCTGATTCTCTAAGTCAAACAAGACTTTGAGACCTGATAGTATCACCTCTTAATCAAACACAGGCCCTTCTGGCTTCTGGTATAGGTCTTACGATAACCGTGACCTTCCCCTTCACGCTTCAGTGAAAGATCGGAGTTGGCGTTAGCCCCTTTTTATTGACCCCTCCTTGGATGTGACCTTGGGTGATGACCTCATGCAAACACAAAATTGAGGGCATGACCAAATGAGGTTTGAAACCAAACTACTTTTTGGCCCACAATCCTCCTCGAGCCTCCACGTGTCCTTTTTTCAAAACCGAGGTTTGGATTGTGGCCCAACCTCAACTTTTTAAAGTTCGTGCACCTTCGATCCCCACAATGCTACGGGATCGTCGATCTCTCGATATTGACGGTACTGTTAGAACTGACTGTTTAAATCTTCCCTTTTCAAATCCATGTACCAGATCTACCCCCCCCTAAATCAACAGATGCAATATCCTTCGTGATTCCAGACTTTGGGATTTTCAATTCTCAAACCTTTCTTTCCTCCATACATCAATCTTCTAGAGTTGGCGATCTATGGACACCCATCCTCCTAAATCAATGGCACTGATTCTAGTTCGAGTGTTTGACCTTTCAACTATATCAACGGTCCGGTGGCCCTCTTTTCAATCAATGGTCAAGATCTCCTTCGGGTCTCTGAAATTTTGAGATATCAAATCTCAAACTTTACACTTTTTCCCAATGGATTTTATCTAAAGGTTATGATCCGCCATGCGTGTCCACTAGATATGACAATCAAGGATTACTTCAGGTATTTACCTGGAGTCCAGAGACTCATGCCATGTGTTCTCCAGATCTGACGGTTCGGATATACTTTGGACGATCTGATGGTCGATGTTTACTTCAGGTGTTTGCCTAGAATCCACAGATTCACGCCACCTGTCCTCTGGATCTGACGGTCCATATATATTTTGAGTCTTCGGTGTTTCGGGCTTTGGGAGTTTCAACTCTCAATCTGAAACTCTCGAGGTGATTTCTCCGAAGTCTACGATCTGTCACTACATGTCCCTCTGGACCTGATGGTTATGAATTACTTCAAAACTTTACTCGGAGATCACAGATCTACGCCACGTCTCTACTGAACTCTGATGGCCTAGATCCACTTCGGGTGATCCGACGCATAATATTTACTTCGGGCGATCTAATGATTTAGATTCACTCCGACTGATCGGACGGGTGAGATTTAATCCGGGCTTTCAGCTCTCCGGGCTTTGGAAATCTCAAGTCTCAAACTTTCCTCCTCTCAAACAGATTCCTCCAGATTCCATGATCTATCGCCATGTGTCCCTATGGATCAGGTGGTCCACATTCACTTCCACATTTCAGGCTTCAAGAGTTTAAAATTTTAATTGAAAACCCTTGAACATATTTCTCCAGAGTCCATGATCCATCGCCACGTGTCCCTCTTGATGATGGATGGTCCCAAAATACTTCGGGACTTCAGAAATTTGGTAAGTCCTCTTCTCCTGTGTGTGTAAGGTACTAAGGTTCATGCACCTTGTTTAGATCATACAACTATCGAGCGTCTGTGATGTGATCCAACAACCACAGTTGCTCCTCCTCCTAGGCTTTTAACTTACTCTAACTTAGAAGGTTTTCTAGGTTCTCAAAGGATTCGACCTTTGCTCCTCCTACGGGCCCATCTCCTAGATTTCATCTGCACTCCTGAAAGTGCTATCTCTTCTGAGCTTGATCTCTTTTAAGGTTTTCATTGTCCCACACACTCCTTGCATTTCATGGATCACTTCAAACTCAGATCAAAGGTCAATGATGATCGACGGTTCACAGGAAATGCAGGGTCCCAACATGTGGGTTCTTTACCAGGGAGTTCGACCTCCACAATATAGAAAGTTCTCGCTCGATTCTAGTATAACTGGAATCGTTGATCCTCCAGCTCATCGAGATCAATGACAAGGGTGAATTGCAAGCTATGAACTAGGACGTCCGCTATTTTCACCTTCGCGCGCCACAGTGATTCCCCACCCTCGATCTCTGTTCATAGATCAACAATGCATATCAATTACGGGTTTTAACTTGACCTTCGTACAACTTGACATCTCAGAGCCTTGAGCTCCAAATTTCCTAGAACCAAGTCACGTGGATCTTCATAAAACTCTAGGGCTATGATCCCAGCTCTTATTCGAGTTTTTGGTTAAGGAAATAAGTGCAAGTTCAGAGTCTCCTAGACTACTGGTCTGAATTGAACACCTTCTCGAGTTGTAGATATTTAAGCTATGAATCAACGCAAGGAAACTTGTGAGGTTACCAAATTGATATATATGCCTATAGGCTTGCTTCGACTCTAGAACGAAGATGTAAATTCCTGGGGAAAGTGCTTGTGAGTGATTAATTTGGGGCATATGGAAATTCAAGAAGAATTATTGGTTCTCAAGGAAACAAATGCATACTCATAACTTAATCATTTAATACAAAGAAATAAACCTTTATAGACATGCAATACTCACATGTATACATTATTTACAATTCAAAACATAAAGCAAGAAAACACTTATTAGAGCCATAGAGTGTGATGCGAATACTGAAAGGGGTGCTCATTTCCACCCAACCATAGGCTCTGTCACTCCCAATGGATTTATCATTGGCTACCCCCAAGCTTAAGCCATGATTCTTTGAGATTCAATCTCTTACTTCCAGCTCAATGAAAGTTAGGGACGAAGGTTACTCTCATTCTCTCAATACAGAAAATAGATAAGGACGAAGGTTACTCTCCTTCTCTTGGTTCAATCTCTATTTTATGTGATCATAATTCATTATTCCTCTTTCATTCCTTCCTCATACCCGATAGTTTCCTCTCTTGTCTCAACATTTTTCTTCGCAGCTCTCCCCCTGCCCACTACACTCCCTTTCCTTCCTTTTTCCGCAAGATTGCGTGTGGCTCGAATTTCCATTCCATGGTCAGGTCTAGAAGCCTTAGGGATGAGTAGTCTGCCCCATCCCCTCATTAACTCTTGAGGAGACCTTCCCACCTACAAGCTCGACTATAATTCATTACTGGGTCAGGGGGTTGTTATGATCTGAGAAAATTAATTCCAACATGGTACTGGTTCGGTGGAGGTTAACGCAACCATTCCTGGTACCCTCCACTACTTTTCACATCATTTCGTGGTCTTTTTTAGCACATCCCCTCTTTCAGCAGTCATGCAACACGTAACCATTTTCTATTAAAATAACATAATTTACATTCATCGACCTTCTACACAAGGTCCATCAAATCAAATATTCACACTTTTAAGTTTGCCATAGTTTCTTGGCCCATATAGTTATGTTTACAAACTAGGGGAAACAGAGTGTTACACATTCTATGATGGGGAATATCAAATATTAAACACAAAACAAACCAGAGTTAATTACTCCAAATAAAGTTATCAAAGTATAGGGGATATCAATTTTTTCACATAAAATTACAGTTTAGTTCAAGATTTTCGAGAAACAAAATTGAACCTATTCGACTAGATTCAATCTTGTCGAAGTTGGTAACTCAACAAGATTTTAATTATTGAGAGAAGATATTAAACTGAACAAGATTAATTGTGGTAGCTTGAGTTGTTATAATGAAAATATCTATTGAGTGGATTGTGTCATAGTGAACATTCCTCCTCTTCCAAAGTGTATGAAGAACTATTTTACATGGAAGTTCAAAATTTTGAATATTTTAATAAAATATAAATTATTTAGAATTTTAATAAAATATAAATGATTGAAACATGTATATAGCATAAGCAAGTTGTGTTGATTGGGTTTATAGTTGTGATAAATGAACGATTTTTTTTTTATTGTACACCCACACATTTTTATTAGAAGAAATGATTATTATCCTCTATACACATATTCAATTCTGGCAAGTGACATATTAAGTTCTTAACTGGAAATTATTGTTAACAAGATAATGGTTTAGTAAATATAAATTTATAGACACATGTGATATATAATGTTTAGAGAGCACACAACATGGAAAATATAAGGAGAATGTACAAATAGAGATTCAACATATCAAAAAATGTGAATGTGGTATATGATAGTAGTTTAGATGAGAAGATTGGACTTAAAGTTAAAGTTCACAAGTTCAACAATAAGAGGTGTCTCATCAAGGAAGTGAAGAAATATCATATACTTATGTAAGGAAATGAGGACCACTTACAGGAAAAAGTGAAGTTGGGAGTGGCAATAATATATATTAAAAAAATATAAAAAATATTTTAGATTACAATGTATCTAGATAATGATACATTTTAAATTTTATTTCAATAAAATTGAAGATCAATCCAGGACAACCTTGCTCCTAATACAACAACTACAATATCAAAATTAATAATTTAATTTGTACTAATAATTATATGAATATATTTAACATAATATTGAAACTTTAATATCTATAAAGATTATATTAGAAAATTAAAAATAAAATTGAAAATACATATATAAAATTTTAGCATCTTTTTAAAATTAAGCTTTACATATATAAACTTCAAACATCTTTCTTTCTTTGTAAAGTTGAAGCATTATTCTTGTTAGATTAGAAAAAACTAAATAATAATAACATTAAAAAAATGTCATATCCACAACTATGAAGTGAGTAGTATCAAGTTTTTTACTTAAATAATTTTTAAAATAATATTTAGCTTAATTTAGTATTTGTTTTATAGTGTTGTTTTAAATAATATAATGAAAATATTTGTAATAAATTGTGTATTTGTAATAATGAAATATAAATATTTACATTTTAATTTAATATAAATTTAATTTAAATTTCTCTATTTCATAAACTCTTCCCAAATTTTCATTTTTTCTATGTTGAAATTCCCAAAAAGCTCTTAAATTCCCAAAATATTTCGCATCCAATTGAGGATGTTTCCTCCTAGTTCATTTCAAAAATAAAATATATAATAAATCAATATTGAAGATAGGCCAAACTTATAATTGTCTTTGCAAATTTATGATTTAAGAATTAATTTTAATTAAAATTTATACCATGTATATAAAATATACATTGTTTAGACCTATAAATACAAAGTTTTGTTTTTTAATATTTAAAATTCTAATTAAAAAATAATAATTCATTAAACATGTTAAATGTTAAAAATTAGAAAAAAATAAATAAATAAAAATTAAAAAATCAATAAAAAGTAATATAATTTTACTCCGATTTAAAACGTTCAACAAAATGTAGTTATTAATATAAGAATTAAAAAAGAGTTATTAATATAAGAATAATGTTATATATGATAATGAAATATCATCAATAAAAATGAATAAGTCTCCAGTTTTTAAGTTGAAATTTGTAGCTATATTGTATTGGTAATAAATCATAAAATATAAAGTTTTATAGAATTTAAAGTTTGTAACTATATTTTATTTGTGATAAATCATAAAATATGAGATTTTGTAGAATATGATTTATGAAAAGGATACAAATTTATAAAAATTCAAATATATATAAGTAATCAAATATATATTAAGTTTGAAAGTATTGCATACATGTATTTAAGAATTAAAAACTTTGAAATTGAATATTAAAAAGTAGAAATATAGATAAGATATATAATCAAAAATATATAATTGATATAAATTAATAAAAAAAATAAAAATATAATATTTAATAAAAATAATATAATTGTGAAATCATAGCTTGTTATATTAGAAAGAATATTTCTCTTCACATTTAACTTTATAATATTGATTCTCTCAATCAATAAGTATATTTGGAGAGAAATTTTAGACATCAATACTAAGAATATGTCTATAGCAATTTGTTATTTTCATCTATTAATTCTACTTTTTATAATAAAAACAATTTAGATAACAATTGTCCCTATAATAATTTAAAACACAATATTTATATTTTGAAAAATGAAGGTAATATCCTCATGCTAGGAGACTTTAATGTCGAGACTGCAACTAAACAAAATACTCTTTTAAGTAATGACTCTCACCATAATCCTTTATGGATAGTTGACGACCTTGTTTTATCTAATAGCTATAATAGACGCTATGAAGACCCAATTGAGAATTTGTTTGGTACTGAGTTGGTTAAGCTCTGCAACTCTCAAGACCTAATAATTTGCAATGGAGTAATGAAGTGGAAAAACTCCAACTAGATGACTTGTATTCATGTGCTAGGTAGTAGTGTTGTAGATTATGTGATATATGATATCCCTTTTTCCAACCAAATAGCAACTTTTAACCTTTTAAATGACCATGAGCCCAACTCTCATCATAAACCATTAACCCTAATTCTAAACTTTTCCATGCATAGGAGCGTCATTGAAGAGATTTTTGATAATCAAAGGAATTTTCGCTTTGAAAAAAGTAAAGTTGACATTTTCTTAAAGGATTTAAATAGTAAATTAAATCTCCTAACTTATAAGGACAACATTGAAGAACTCTATCATAATTTTACAACTACCCTTTCTACTTCTATTAACAAGTTCTCTTTTGAGGTGTCCTATAAAGAGAATAATAGAATGACCAACCCTTGGTATTATAAAGAATGTAGAATTTCTAGGAAAGCCATTAGGGAAGATTCTAATGAGTCCCTAAAACTCGATAAGATCAATACGTAAAAATCCCTAATTAAAAGGAAAAAAATGTACTATATCAATAAAAGGCAAGAGGAACTTTCACAACTATATAAGTTGGATCCTAAGAAGTTTTGGAGGCAAATTCTAACCGCAATACTAAAGAAAATAATATGATTCCCTTTAGGGACTGGAATTCCTACCATAAAGTCTTTACGAGTTCCCTAATGCCATGGACACCATTCCTATTGTCCCTACAAAGGAAGAAGTTTTTTCTTTAGATGACATAAAATTCGAGGTTAAGCGGCTTGCAAATGGGAAAGGTAAGTTCATAGAAGGCTACCAACAAAAAAAATTTAAATTTGGAGGGTCAATCCTTATCACTAATATATTGAAGGCTACCAAGGTGAAAATTTTAAATTTGGAGTGCCAATCCTTTTCACTAATATACACAAGCTCTTCAATTTAGCAGTCAAGCAAGGCTTCCCTAAACCCTAGACGCAAAACCTAATTGTTCTTATTTTTAAAAATGGGGATAGAAAAATTCCCTCTAATTATAGGACCATTATGATTAGCCCGATTTTAACCAATATTTATGGAATTATTTTGGAAAAAAGATTAGCTTTTGTCTAGAAAATCACGGTAAAAGAGATAAAGGCCATGCCAGGTTTATGAGATATCATTCCACTGTGGACCATATTATTACCTTTAGGATCATTGCAGACGAGTTCTGCAATACTAAAACCAATCTTTTGTGTTGTTTTATTGAGTTTAGAAAAGCGTTTGACATGGTTCCTAGGAAAAACCTTTGGAATAAGTTGGAAGAGATAAAAGTGCCTCTCGAGTTAAGGGTTGTTGCAATAAGGATGTATGGGAACATTATTGCTAAGTTTAAAAACACGGAGGACTAGTCAAAAGAGATTAACTACAATATCAGAGTCAAACAAGGTTGTACCTTGTCCCCTACCCTTTTTGGCATATACATTGACAAGTTAGGAGATTGCTTGGAAAAAACAGGTTGTGTTGGCCCTGCTCTCGCTAGTATAGTCATCAATATTCTTCTTTATGTCGATGACATCATTCTTATGGAAAGGAGTCCCGATGATCTTGAAAGCCATCTAAGAATCCTCAAGGATTTTTACTCCAATATGGGTATGACTATTAATATTGATAAGACTAAGGTCATGATTATTAAATCCAATAAGATCCCTTATGATACCTTCGTATATGAAAACAAAAACTTGGAGGAAGTGAATTCATACAAATATCTTGGAATTGATATTCACCACAAGCTCAATTGGAATTATAGTATTGAGAAAATGATTATTGGGGGGTATAAAGCTTATTATGGGCTTGAAAACAATTGTAAATCGGCTAATCTTTGGAGTTGGGATAAGAAGAAACTCCTATTTGAGATTCTTGTTATACCTGTTATTATTTATGGATGTGAAGTCTCAGGCTGTAGTATCTCACGTGAATCTTGGAGAAAGATAGAGCAAATACAAAAAAATTGTGTAACCTATAATATCAAAATTAAATGAAATACACCATATCTCATCTTCCTCTTAGAAACAAGCCTCTCCCCCATTAAGAGCATGGCTATGACTAGATGCCTAATGTATAAGAACAAGTTAAACACCATGGAAGACAAGAGACTTCCTAAAATTGCTTCAAAATCGACTCATAACCACCATCGACTCAAGCGAGGATGGAATAAACATGCCCGGTCTTGGCTAAACTATTATATAATCATGAGAGACACCATTTTCCAAAATAAAGATACTAATAAAAAAACGTCAAATCAAAATTTAAGGAGAAAATGTGGTGTGATAAAGAGTTAAAGGAAAAAATAAAATTAAGGTATTATAAGGATGTAATCAACCCTAATCTAGAAGATCAAAATTATTTCTCTGTTTTTCCAAGTGTAGAGAAAAAAATAAGTATTGCTAAGATAAGAACAAATTCTCAAGAGCTCCATAGTGAAAATGGGTGTTGGTCAATTCCTAAAAAGCCATGGGATGAAAGAGTGTGTCACCTTTGTGACACTAAGAAGGTTGAAGATGAAAATCACTCTCTTAGATTGTCCAGCCTATACCCATATTGGATCTGATTTTCAAAATATTTGTCACACTACGAACCTTCATAACCTCTTAACTCAACAAAAGTATGGTGATCTTGGAAAGATTCTCTTAATGCTTTTAGAGCACAGAAACAAAATTCTAAAGAATTACAAGTAATCACTTATCCTCTTAAAGTTTTAAAGACCAATTTGGTCTTAGTGGACATTAATCATCATCATCATTTAAATAAATTGATAAAAGAATTTAAATATGAAAAAATTAAAATCATAAATAAAAGCTAAAATAATAATTTATAATATAAAAAATAAAAATATTAATTTATAATATAAAAAATAAAGGTATTCATCAATTTTTAACATAGTTGTTTTGAATTAAAAAACAATTTTTTTTATTATTATTATTATTATTATATACATATACTAAATTATTATTATTATTTATTATTAATTTTTTTTTTTTTTTATTATAAGGGGAATTGGTATTCGCCCTCCAAGTAAATGGGGGTAAGAATCGATCTTGAGACCTCTTTTTACATATTTCTTTCCATTTACATAACACTTACCAATAGATCTACACCCCTAAAAACTTAAAAAATCATTTATTATTATTATTTATTTTATTTTACTTTTACAAGTAAGAAGAACTCTCATATTAAATTATAAATCGCCTCACTACTTTGTACTTTGATACAGTAATAATATCTATAAATGAAATTACACGGAAGCCGCACCGAAATTTTCCCAACCTGAAAATTAAGGAAGAGTTTGATATTCAAATTGTGTAAAAAATGTATGAGTTGACGTAGGCATCCAAAGTGCGGTATGCGTGGATTGAGGAATTTTGAAAATAGATTAGATTCCATAGTGTCCAATGCGAAATTGAGCGCTCGGTTTACCGCAACCGCTTCAACTTTTTTGACTTTTGACGAGTGACATCGATTTAAAATTCCAACCCTGGAGGCAGTAAAAGGTTTAAAATTTCAACCCTGGAGGCGAGCAGATTGATTTTCTATGGGCAGTAAAAGGTTTAAAAGTTATAAAATGGAGGCTTTTGTAATTCAGAATTCAGACTTGTTGATTTTGGAATTTTGATTTGATTTCGCGCAAAACTTCTAGTCAACTTCTTAGCGTCAACGATTCACTCATTGTGACCGGAATGGAAGAAGAAACTCTTTAAAGAAGAATAGTTCCAAATACCTACTAATTAGAAAACAGGAATATACATGCTAGTTGGTTTATACATTTCTCCAATTTGAAAGTACTGTTATTTTTATTTAAATCAAATCCCTTTTCAAGATGGGACACTAGTCTACAATTATAGAGATGATTGACCAATAGCAATACATTGGCATTTTAGTTTCAATTTTTTAAATTGAAAAAATAAAGGATTAAGGTCTTCTCCACATATTTATTTTAATATTTATTTTACATATATATTAAAATATGATAGATGTAAATCAAAGAAGTTGTTTGGATTGGATTTATTAGTGCAAAGATCACATTTTTATCTTTATGGTAAAATCTGTAAAATGAAAAGAAAATGATAAAATTTATAAAATGAAAAGAAAATTTAAAAAGTTTGCATTTTAAAAATCTTGATGGTAATTGATATTTCATAAATATAAATTGTAAACTCAATTTTTAAATACAATAAATTAATATATAAAATAAATTAATTAATTAAAATTAAAATTTTGATATATTTTTTTAAGAATGTTTTAATTTTAATAAATTATATTTTAATTATGTATATGAAAATTTGAATTAATCAAAGTAATCACTTGTATTTAACTTAAAAGATTAGAGAATCATATTAAATAGATAATTAATTAATAAGCAATATAAAAATTTACTATTTAAATTTAATCATTATATCTCTTTTTATATAGAATTGTTAGAAGGAGTGAGAAATTTCATTACTACAATACAACATTATGGTGTTCTATTTTTCACTCTAATTTATGTAAATTAGAAAATGTGGTACATAATAATGATTTGGTGTATTGTTTTTTGATTTTATTTTTGTGTTCTTTTTTTTATTTTTTTATTTTTTAATTTCATATTTTCTTTTCATTTTGTTTGCATTTAAATTATGTTTTATTTTGTTTTCATCATCCCAAATTTTCCAACAATATATTATGCACCCAAATTCATGTTTTCATGCCCTTGTTATGATTCTAACATATTGATAATTTATTTATTTTTACTAAATGTACTTCATTTTTGGTATTCTAGCTTTTAATCTCTCAATTGTTTTTTTTTTTAATTACATTTTTTAATAAATATAGGCCAATGTACTACATGTTAAAGGCTTGACAAATACATGAGAATATTGATATAGATCTCTTTTAAAGTATGTATCACTTATGTGAGTGATTACACCACTTGTGTGTGAGAGTGTGTCACTTATGTGGGTGCATGAGTGTGCCACTTATGTAGGTGTGTGAGTGTATGGATTAGGTGTATGGATGTCACTTGCTTGATCATTATGCCCCCCACAACCACTCTTAGCACTTCAGTATATAGATGGTTACATGAAATAAAAATATTGGAATATACATAAAAAGTCAAACAATTGCAAATAAGAGTAGTGCAACAAAAACAAAATCTTTAGGCATGTAAGTGGAAATTAATATAGAAAGTAGCTTAAATGTGAACATGGAAAATTTCAGATCCACTTTTTAATCTAATAGCATGATAATTTTGTAATATGTACACAATTCAAAATGATGATTTACCAATATTTTAGTATACATAGATAAATGATTTGAAAAATCTTCTAGAAGACTATATAACCACAACAAATTTTAACAAATATTCCACTAAATTATATATCTATAAAAATTCTTTACAAATATGTTAATAGAATATGAAATCACCTATAATAATAGGTCAATCTTTTCATAAAATTGAATTTTTTTTAGCATATGATGTTATTTTGAAATGAACTACCATGACATATCTAAGACAAGATCAGTCAAATATTGATAAAATCATCTCTCGAATGGTTTTTATCATATTTTTTTTCCATGAATTACTATACAGTATGCTTGGGACTTATGTTTAGTCTCCAAAATTTGTATGATTGTTCATTTTCTAGGTGGTCCAAAGAAATAGCCTTGGTAAGAGAGTCCATGCTCTATTAAGGGTAGGGTATATGAAGGGGTGTTGTCTGCAATGTTCCAAAGTTGTTGCAATGTTTTGTTCATTTATGTCTAATTACTTGAATATGTTGCACCCCTATTCCCATAATGATTTCATCAATTTGCATTGATTAAAGAAATGTTCATTGGTCTCCTCGTTTTGCTAGCATATAAAGCACTTCAATGGACCCTCAAACCCTCAATGTCATAGTTTGTCCCAAGTGAGGTATTTTTTTGTTGCCACTTGTCATAGGAATGTTTCCACCTTGGGCCATAGATTAGGATTCCAACTATTGTCCTAGAGGTGCAGGTGGTCTCCACCTAGCTTCCTCATTGTCAATAACTAGGCCTCTTTCATGGTGTAAAATCCTAACCCTCGCATTCCCCATATTAGAATGTCCTAACCTCTTTTTTGTCTTACATTCATATCCTACAAGATTTCCCAAATCCTTCTTCTTTTTCTTCCTCTAGAGTTGCAAGAAACATTTGTTTTGGTTTCCATATCCTCCTAACTCTAGGATGGTGTTTTTTCTAAAGTCATAGGTATCCTTCTAGTAGTTGCTTACATAGGGTTTGTTTTGAATAATGAAGTGATGATGCATACCCTTTTTCTTCCTCTAGAGTTGCAAGAAACATTTGTTTTGGTTTCCATATCCTCCTAACTCTAGGATGGTGCTTTTTCTAAAGTCATAGGTATCCTTCTAGTAGTTGCTTACATAGGGTTTGTTTTGACTAATGAAGTGATGATGCATACCCTGAAGAGTGGGTTCAAAGATTAATATGGTTCTCTACTCCTAAGAGTCTTCCCAATATAGGGTAGAGGTTTTGTCTCTAACTTCCTAAGAACTATAACTCTATACTAGGTCCTTATTCTTCTAAGCACTTGTTCAAATACAGAAACCTCTTGGATTATCAACCAATCAAATGAGGTTTTCTTTTGTGAATCTATATGTTTCTCTCTGTATCCTTTCCCAAAGAGACTTGTTACTTTTTTATCCACTTCCACCAAATATTGTCACTCAAATATTTGTTCATAGTATATATGTCTCTCATTCCAAGGCCTCCCAAATGTTTTGAAGGAAAAAATATTCCTAAGCCACCAAAGGCCCATTTTTTCCCTCTCTAATACTCCCCAAACAAAGTTTATTCAAATTACTTTGACTGTATTAATGATTTTGGGGGTAACTCGGGCTCAAAAGAGATATAATGGAAAGTACTAAAACACAAATTTGATCAGGGTGACCCTACCTACTAAAGGGAGGCACCTTAAGCTATAACTACCCAAACATTGTTCCATATTATGAAGAAGGTCCTCCTAGGAGGATTTTTTCAATCCAAGCTCAAGAAGAGGGAGGCCTAAATATTTTCATGGCAGGTTGCCCCTTTGGAAGCCCATAATTATACAAATGTTGACTTGGATGGTAGGTTTGGTGTTGAAGAAAAATATTTTAGATTTAGCATCATTAACTAACCCTCTTAAGGTTGGTAGAAGGGTGTCTAATACGCTTTAGAGAGGTATGACCTCCTTTGAAGTGGGGGATCCTAGCACTAGGTTATCAACAAATTGTAGGTGGAAGAGAGCTTCTCCTTCATTAAAGAATTTTAATTTTAATTTCAGTTCTTGAATTGATTTGGTTATCAATAAGTTGCAGGTGTAAAAGAGCTTCTCATTCATTAAAGAATTTTAATTTTAGTTCTTGATAGGGATGACCATTTGGTATATGTAAATCCAAAATTTATTTAACCTACTTTATCTCCATCTCGTGGCTTATAAAATTCGTAAATCCAAACATTCGTGGCTTAAAACAAACACAAGATATACCAACTCCTCTTTTAGAAGCTTACACTTCTCCATATTAACTTGTAAATTTTCTCTATTATTCAAGGCTTCAAATACCAACCTTGTATGCTCCTCTTTGATGATTTATTTGAAAACCAAATTTTCATTTAAATAAACGACCACAAACTTATAAATGTGTAATCCAAACACCTTCTTCATCAATCACAAAAATGTACTCAACACGTTGATTATTCCAAATGGTGTAGGTCCTCGTCTAAGTGGATGAAGAAAAACTCATTTACAAAAAGGTGGGAACTCACTATCAAGTTTGATGTAAGAACCCACAAGACGATTTTTTTTTTCTAAATTCTGATTTTTGGTTGCGTTCATACTCATATTTTGATTTATTCCAAACTTGCAGTTTCAGGTAAATGCATGCACATTCGAAATCTGGCAAATTGTTTTAGCTAGAATAACAGGTCCTTTGACAAACAGAAGAAGAATAAGAAGAAGAAATCATTTTAACATCCATGAGGCTAACAATAGCCTATGGGACAGATCGCCTCAGACACTGATTTCTACATTTCATCCCTTTTCCTATTCAACTTGATGATGAGCGCCCCCAATTTCTCCATCGTCCCCTCACTGAATAAATTATCCCAAGGGCTAGCTATCAAGATATTTACATAGTTGTTCCTACTGTCTTTGAAGGATTCACACTCTAAAATGAAATTCTTTTATGTTTCCACTTTTCTAGAGGTGCAAAACGTACACACCCTTTCTTCCCAAGCTTCCTTTAGTGTTTTCCAGCACCTAGTTTCACAACAGAGTTGATGGGAATTTGTTTTTAATTGAGTAATAAGCATTTTGGATATCCAAGATATATTGGCACCTATGTACACTTTTTGATGATGATTGTAAGTGGGGTTAAACTCTTCAATATAATACACTTTATTTCTCCCTAGCCCTTTTTCCCAATTTTTCTTGTGGAACCTATCGATAACAAAAAACTTTATCTCTTTAATATTCGTAGGGAACCCGTTCAAGTAAATATCTCATTTACTAAGCCATTTACTATTTTTCCGCATCCATGTCTTCTTTCTTTTTCACAATATGTCATTGACAATGAAGTTAGGCCAATGATCATCTTCCATTTGCTCAATTTTTTTTAGATATATTATGATTCACACCATAGAAATTGCTTCAATAAGAGTAGCCCCCATTTCACTGAGCATGGTATCATAAGGGATTGAACTTTTAATTTTAAACTTGTTTGTAATCAAGCATTTTTTAATCTTCTCAATTTTCTTCCATTGCAAGTTAGATGTACTTTTGTCCCACACTTCACAACCATAGAGAACCACCGAGATCACTAAAAGACCAAAGAGAGTTTACGTAGTCTTCCAATCCCATACCTCTGCCTCTCTGCACCTATTTTGGAAAGCATAAAACGCTTTCAAACTTCCCAAAGTTCTTTTCTTTCTACAACCTTCCCAACCTAGATTTTTGTTGAAGTCAATTCCAAGGTATTTGTAATCTGCCTCTTCTTCAAGAGTGTTTCCTTCAAAGTATAACTTATATTGGTTATAATTGTTTTGTTAGAGAAAACGACCACTTTCGTGTTGCTAGTATTGACTTGCATCCCCATTGATCTACAAAATTACTCAAGGGAAATTAAGTGTTCTTGCAACCTAAGATCAGATTTAGAAATCAAAATAAGGTCATATGTATACAAAATAATCTTTATCACAAACTTGCCCAAAAGATCACCATCACCATCCTATAGGTTTAACCACTCTTCAAGTTTCTCTATATATAAACCAAAAAGGGTATGGGACAATGAGAACCCTTTATTGACCTCGATATCACTCCTAAAACTTTTGAAGATATCATCTAACGTTCTGATTTTGACTTTAAACTCCTTATATAGCCTATGGACAATTTCTCTAAGATGCATAGGAACCCCAAGTTCCTCCATTCTGTGTCAAAGCTTATCTCTAGGGATCGTGTCAAAAGCTTTTTTGAAATCGACAAAGCAAGAAAGACTTCCTCTTTTTTCTCCCACACTTTTTCAATTATGTTCCTTAGAGTTAGACCATGAATCGTGATTAATCATGGAGTTTTTAGGTATGAAACCTATCCTTTAGCATGATTATCTCCTTCTTCCGCCCACTTGCTAATTCTATTTTCTAGCATACTTCCAAATAACTTTGCAAACAAGGGGTTTATCATTATGGTTCTATAAAATCTACGGAGGGTCTGTTGATTGACGTGCTGGTACCTTCCCCAAAATGGATAAATACGAGTTGTTGTGTTAAAAAAATTTGTTTCTTTTAAAGTGACAATAGACTGCTTTTCTATTCGCAATAAAAGGCCTAAAAAATTTAGAATGGAGGCTTTCGTATTTGAGAGATGTTGTCCTTGGAATTTTGATTTGATTTCGTGCAAAACTTCTACTCAAATTCTAATAGTCAATGATTCACTCATTGTGACCGGGAAGGAAGAAGAATATATTTAAAGAGGAAGAGTTCCAAATCCTTAGTAATTAGAAGAAGGGAATTGTTGATGTTTAGACAACATCGAGAAGACATTCTCTGAAGATAATAATTAATAATATGATTATTATTGATTATTAAATTATTAATATGATCATTAAATATCATATATAATAAGTAAATGATAATAATAAATAATTATTGATTATTCAAATGATGCATCCTTTCATGGATGATCACCTTATGTTCTTTATATATGGAACACTCATTATTGTAATAATATATTGAACATCATGATATCAGAGCAGGATTGGGCTAACTCTCTCATAGGAGGGCCCAGGATCATGAAAGAAAAATGTCTCTTGTTCAACGACCAATTCATTGGATTCAATAGATTCAGACACTCTCAGTAGTATCTGTGGACATAGATTCCAATGCAAGTTGCGGCACCAGGATTTGGAGTTGACGCACTCAATGATGAAGAGTGGTTGGTGTTAGCTGCAGCACCTGGATCAATATGGAAAAGCCATTATGGATCAAGGAGATCATGTGCATGATGAGATATACATTGTTGATCAAATATATAGTGAGGATCTTATTGGCTCTAGTTCTCACACACAAATTTCAACTTCTTCATCGAGTTTTTTTGTTTATGGTCATGCGCGTCTCCTCTAGATTCGACATCATTTCTTTTCATGACAGAATTACAACGCAAACACTTGTCTGATTCTTCCTCTTATTGGATTTATGCAAGAACGCTAGACGACCATAAGGTGCAGTCGTTCCATGCTCTCTACATACAATAGCACAAACATGAACATAGTTGTGTGTCTCCCCCTCCTTATCATTTGGACAAACTTGCAGATTCTGCCACAGTAGATTTTGCATCGCGTTGGAATGAGCCGAAGGGAATTGCAGGCCTCCGTGGGTTTTGAATCGGTGTGCAGTGCCACGTTGTATCTGGATGTCTACGTTTCGATTCTTTCATCACATCCGGAATCCAGAAAAGATGGAAGCTCCAAGGAGCTCACCACCATGATTGGTGAAAGAGTAACACCAACACACAGAGAAATATCGTTGAGTTTTATAACATTTTTTGTGGACGTCGGAAAGAATCGAACTGCTGACAACCCACATAATCAAGAATTTATTACACCCTCTATTTTTTGGTAATCTCAAGTTCCTTAGACGTTGAGATTTAGAAACTTTATTTTTATGGTTGTATAGAGGCAGAGCGATGATTTGAGTGCTACAAGGCCTTCAATGATAGTTAA
>JASDQU010211219.1:5261-18673 GCA_032191745.1 Picea mariana | reverse complement strand
CTTCTTATCCTGCCGTCTCCACTGTTGCCATTAATGACAACAACCATCAACACGCATTCGTTGCTTGTTCAATATTTACCAACAAGATCTAGCACATTCAACATAAATAAATCACTAAGCATTCATAGATCTATATATCATACATAACAATCAATGCACTAAGTAGACCCACAATATAAACATCATAGCACAAAGAAAACCATCAACACATGATATACACGGTTCACCCCAGTGTGGAGCTACGTCCACCAACTGCTTCTTCTTCTTTATTAGGCTTCAATCTCTTGCATTCATTTTATCCTATGCACTAAGCCACAAATCCAAGTTTCGCACTGGACAGGTGATCTACGCACTAAGCACCAGATCCACCTTCCCGAAATCAGGTCAAGGCACAAAACCAACTCCTCTATCAAGTACAAAGCCTTACATACATAGTCTGTTGCACTAAGAAACCCAAAAATACTTGCACTTAGCCTTTCAAACTATTGACTCTTCTCTACATTACATTCTTACTTATTTATACTTTTAAATTTACAAAAAGGCCTAATCATAGGTAAACCCATGGGCCGAAATCCCATAACCCATTACAAAACCCTAAGAACCCCATGTTGGGTCCAAAAATCCCACGAAACAAGTGATATCCACGATCTCAGCTCTTCTTGGGTGCTCCTTCCTCAATCACTGCGTCGAAGTGAAAAAAGTGGTCAAACCTTACCAAGATTTCCTCAAAACTTGGTCAAGGGCCAACAAGATCTGATTTGGTTGATAAGATTGATGAGACAGGTTGTTGTGATAGGTTGTTTGGACAGGTTGTTGTGAAATGTTATTCATACAGGTTTGGTGCATGGTTGATGCACTTGTTCATGGTACATGTTGAGGTACAGGTTGGTGCATGGTTGATGCACTTGTTTATGGTATAGGTTGATTACAGGTTGAGGTATAGGTTGATGCATGGTTTAGGTTATTGGTACAGGTTTACAGCAGTATATCTCACAGTGATAGTGTGACAATGGTTCGATCATTTTACTTATACATCAGGGAGGTTGGATGAAGAAAGGACAAGTGGTTGTAGCCACCTTCCGGTTGTAACCGGAAAACATAGGGGGTTGTAGCCTCCTTCTGGTTGTAGCCAGATAATTGGGGAGTTGCATCTTCCCTTAGGTTGTAGCCTGATAAATTAGGGGGTTGGAGCCTCCTTCTAGTTGCAGCTGGAAAACAAAGGAAGTTGGTGCTTCCAATGAATGTAATTCTTAAAGGCATATAAGAAATATAATTCTATGCTTTTCTCCCGCTTTGGGTTTTGACGTAAAAACACTGGTGTACTGTGTATGTGTATGATTGCTCATTTGTTCACTGTTTATTTACTCTGAAACTATTGGATGATAATGCTAAATTGATATAACACTTGCATATTGTGGTTAAAAAGGATTGAATTTCTTTATTACTGATTCACCCCCCCCCTCTCAGTAATCCAACAAATACAAGGTAAGATAGACGAGACAAGACACAGTGATATCTATGGGATGAAATTTGACCTTTCAATTCTAAAAAGTATATTTTGTATATTGGTACAAGTTTATGATTTTTGTTTAATGATATATTGATTTTCAATCAAATGTGAGACTAGAATCAATGAAATATGACACTAGTATTTAAAGCATTAAGAAATAATTGGTTATTGTTAACTTAAAAGTGTGGATTTTTTTCAAGGAGTACTTATCAACGTACCTTGTCTTCATTGTGTTTAATAATGGGTTGTGCATGGATTTAGTGACGGTGAAGGAAATATTATAGTGATTTACATCACACATTTTTCAACAAGCATGAGGTCAACAAATTTGTTATACAATGTAGAATTTGACAAATGCTTAAGAGAGTGTCAAAATATAGCATTGTAGATATTATGTTCAATTTTAAAGATTCCATGGGAAGATATAACAAATGATTTTATATTTGAATTACTAGCAGTAAGAACACACTCTAGATATGATGTATTGTGTTTCAATTTACATGGTATAAAACATGGTGCATTTATTGACTTAAGCAGAAGATCGATGATGTGACTTATTATGCAATACTTTTCTTCAAGGACATAGTGATTGAATGTTGTGTTCTCAAAAACCATTTTCAAGCACACTAGAGATGATGGATTTCCACCAATAAAAAATGTAATGAAGGAAATATCATTGAATGTATGGGTCCTTACACACCCCTGTCAGAAATCCATAGTCCACAAAATTGGAAATGCAGTTTTAGATCTTGATGTTATTTGTTTGCAACAAGTTAAAGTTCCCTATTTTATGATTGAGTCAACCTTTTAGGTAATCTGGTTGAGCTCTATTTTTTTTAGTAACCATGATGAAGGTAACAAAAATATTGTAACCCTAATTTCTACAAAGTTGGAAGAAACAATTATCCAACATGGGATTGATCCCTTAAATTGTGTTATTGGACAATGTTTAATTTTTAAATCCATGTGCTTGGCCTATCCAATACCTATGCTCCAAATGATTCAAATGAAATGGAAACCTTATGAGACTGGTTGATCGTGGAGATGCCTAAGGCATGTTGGTTGTCTTGTGGTGATTTCAATAATGTTGAAACTCAAGAGGACAAGGAAGTTTTTTCCCCTATTTGTATGTCACTAAAATAATAGATGGCATGGAATGACCTCAAGACCAAAGGAATAATATATGACACACAAATAATTCATCATGAATTCTATCTAAATTATGGTTCATTTGGTATAATTCCCATAAATATAACAAGAGACTCTTGAATACTTGATGGATCCATGTTGTCTAAGCATGGTTTATTTTTCTTTAAGCATGAAGGTATAAGGTTGGTGCAATTCCTAGGGGAGATCACCCTGTCTAAATAAAAACACATTGTTTTCTTCATTTATGAGGGATACGTTAAGACAAGGAATATGGATTCAATATTTCTATTGAACTCCTATCATTTGAAGAATACATCATGTATAGAATATATCAAGAACATTTGGAATTTGATTTCTTGACCTAGAGGATACAAAGGGTAGATCTTGTGTTGGGAAGATGTGATTCAGTGTGTCACTAATTTCCTCCATGGCTATGGTAACTAGGTCGTGAAAATTATAAAAAGGAAGAATAAGGTTTCCACTAAGGAGCTAGAGCAAGTTTCAAGGATTATGAAATGTAAACCCTTCAATGAGCAATTGTAGGCCAAATAACCAACGCTGAACATTTTCTCAAAATTGAGGAAAACTATAGATTAAAAGGAGATGAAATTTGACATTGTCTCCATTGGTTGAAGAAAAGTGGCATGCCAACCAATTCCTTATTAAAATCCTTTTCTTTTAAAGAAGTGACTAATTGAATCAAATCCCTCAAAATAGTGGAAGGAATAATCATAAATCAAGTGTCCAAGATAATACTAAGTATAATGAGCCTACAACATGAGAGAAAAACACAAGAAGGTTGAAATAGAGTCAAGGGAGACAAAATAATGACAATATAAGATATGTTTTGTTGATACAGGTGGATATCGCTAGCCACCCACCTTTTCCAACTGGCTCAAAACAATTTTCTGGCAATTTTGGTAATTTACTATTTTTAGCATTTTTTCACTTTCGGAGTCGTTTTGAGGCCCTAAACGATGTTTTTTTGGGAAAACATAGAGAAATACAAAATTTCCTTAGATATTTCATCCAAAATGAATCTCCTCGAAAACACCTTTCCAACAGGCTATCATATGCCTAAAACAGAGATCGTATGCAAAAGTTATCACCCCAGGAAGTTGTGTACCAATTTACACAAACAGGGCCCACATGAGTTTTGGCGCTTCATCTCCTAGGGTTAGGTTTTTGGATGTATAGGGTTTTTTGACTTCAGAGCCTCATTGTAATCATCTTATTGAGAATGATCATAGTTGTCACATCTCTTCTCATAGATAAGCCACCACCATTCCAACCAGCTTGTTTTCGCTACATTTTACAGTTTCAGCTTATTTCCTTATTGAATAGAAAACCAGTTTTACTGTATCTCTATTATTTTGTGTTAATCATCTGTTAATAATATGTATTCATTTCATTCTTCTCATAAAATATGGATCAGTGGTATCAGAGCGGTCTGCTCCTTGTCGTCTTAATGCATGTCCCCAACGAGGTCAGAGTACAAAGAGTTGGGTCTCGAGCTTGTTTCTCTTGAGGAAAAAATCTCTCGCATGCCCAAGCGACCTCTCATGGTAGGAGAAAATAAATATGACGGGACAGGAGATCCTTTCAAACTATTTATTGGGGAAGCCCTCATGCAACAAAGGAACAAGATGATGGATAGTTTCACGCAAATCCTTCGGCAAATACCAACAGGCGACACATATTCTTTGAGTGGAGGTGTCGCCCCCTTCAAGGTACAAATAAACTTCGATATTCCTATATTTGAAGGTCAGATAGATGCAGATGTTGTAGACAAGTGGTTGAATCTACTAGAAGGTTATTTTTCTATCCATAACTTTTGGAATAGAGAAAATATTACTTTTGTGCTCCTCAAAGTCATTCCCCATGTCAAATATTGGTGGGAAAATTTTTGTGAGCAAAAGGAAACAGAGGAACCCTCATTATTTACAGTCACGACCATCTGGGAATCCTTCAAGGATGCTATTAAGGAACAATACTACCCTTTCAAAAGTTATGACGACTTGTATACCAAATGGACCACACTGCGGCAAGAAAGAGACCAAGTAGTGCCAGATTTCACAAATATATTCCATACCTTGCACACCAAGCTGGGTATCAAAGATCCAGAGTGACATTTGGTGCTCAAGTATCGTGGTGCTCTGCATAGATACATCCAGACTGAAATGAAATTTTTGGACATCTCATCCTTGGGTGCGACCTACCAATATGTCGTCAAAATCGAGCAGAAGCTCAAACAAAATACATGAAAATTTGGGCCTGGGAACCCCTCACAACAAAAGCCAGGAAAGGGTGGCCCCAACCCACAAAACAAAGGACATAACAAATATGGATAGTATTAGGACAACTAGTCCAAGCCACAAGAAAATAAGGACATTGAAAATACAAAGAAAGATACTGGGAAGTGGTGCGACTTCCATAAGATCCTTGGCATAACACTTCTGATTGCCGCTCAAAGAAGTCGTTGGTGGCCAAAGTGAAATCCTCTGAATCAGATGTGGGTTCTGACTCTGAGCTAGAACCAGAAAGGGGAAGACAAATCATTGATGTGGAACCCAGTGCCACCATTGCTACCACCAAGCTCCAGCCTGGTGAACCAGACGAGTTAGAAGAAGGAGGTCGCCTCTTCCATTCACAGATGTGGGTAAAAGGTGCCCTGTTGCACTTCATCATTGATAACAGTAGCTAGAAGAACCTCATCTTAGGATAGGTCATCAAGTGGCTGGCCCTACCGACAATGCTGCACCCACAACCCTACACCATTGGATGGCTCCGCCAAAGAAGCGATCTCTGTGTCATCCAACAGTGTCGACTGACGTACGACATCAAGCCCTTCGAAGATGAGGTATTGTGTGACGTTGCGCCTCTCAAATTTTATGATTTTCTTTTGGGACAACCTTATTTATGGAAACATCATGATGTATATGAGTATATGCCTCGTAGTTTTATTATTACTTTGAACAAAAACTTGTACAGGATACCCGAGCCAGTCCCACCTAGTGATATTTCCTTGATCTCTGCTAAGCAATGCAGGAAGGTCATCTCTTAGATGGGGAAGTTTGTCTTCTTCATGATTCGATCTCATAATAAGTGAAAGATCACAACCACATCCAGGATCTCTATGGCCAACCTCTCCACACAACATAAGCAAGTAGATAAGGTCATGGAAGAATACTCAGATATCTTCTCCTCACCTATCGGGGTACCTCTACACTGCCAGGTCAAGAACCCCATCAATATGACCCCCGACACACTGTTTCCCAATGGGACAGTCTATTGCCACTCTCTATTATATAATGAGGAGATCAAGTGATAGATCCAAGAACTTCTCCACAAGGGGCACATCCGTCCTAGCTCAACACCTGGCGGGAGCCCAATCATGCCTGTACAGAAGAAAGATGGAACCTGGCGACTCTGCATTGATTACCGAGCTTCCATACATCTGTCTATTCTATCGGGACCTAGTGGTAGCCAGAATTCATATCAAATTTACTGAATTATTTGGCCCCCGTGAGTTGATCAAAGAGGTCATCGATTATCGGGCTCTGAATAAAATCATAGTTAGAAACCGGTACCCGATTCCCTGAATCAACGACCTCCTTGATAAACTCACAGGGGACAAATACTTCAGTAAAATTGATTTGAATTCTGGCTACCACCAGGTCCCAATAGAATAGACAGATGTATGGAATACCACCTTTGAGTCAAAGGAAGGCCTTTTTGAATGATTGGTCATGCCCTTTGGTTTGACAAATTCTCCAACCACTTTCATGAGGATGATGGACGATATCACGTGACCATTCTGCACCAATAATTTTGCAGTGGTGTATATGGATGACATTCTCATTTACTGCAAGACTTGGGCCGAACACTTGCATCATATTCAGTAGGTTTTGCACACCCTGCGGTAGCACAAGCTATACGCCAACTTGGAAAAATTCTCCTTCGACATGGACAGGGTCCATTACCTGGGATACATCAATGATCAACATGGCATACATGTGGATCCAGCCAAGATCCAAGTCATCCGTGACTGGCCAGCCCCAACCACATTCATTGAGCTTCATAGCTTCTTGGGCCTTGCCAATTTCTACCACAGGTTCATGTTGGGATTCTCCCATATTGCATGGGTCCTCAGCCAAATAACCAGGGGTGGTGTTAAGGAGAAATTTTCATGGGACTGGTACCAACAACAAGCATTCGATTATTTGAAGCAATGCTTGTGCTCAGCCCCAGTAATTTCACTACCATACCTGGAACATCCCTTTGAGATCAAGACAGATGCTTTAGACTATGCTTTGGGCACCGTTCTCACTCAACATGGACACCCTGTGGTCTATCATAGTGAGACACTATCAGATGTTGTTTGTAAGTACCCTACTTATGACAAATAAATGTACTCCATTGTGCAAGCCTGCCACCAATGGAGAGATTACATTCTTGGGAAGGAGACAGTCATCCACACTGATCATAATCCACTACAGTTCATGCAGACACAAGGAAAATTGCAGAATGCCCGCCATCAAAAGTGGTCCACATACTTCCATAAATTCCACCTCAACATTAAGTATAAAACAGGAAGCACTAATTGCATCGTTGATTGCCTCAGCAGACAACGAGTCGCGTCACTCACCACAGTGCTATACTCTTGTGGCCATGAGACATATGGATGGCCCCAACTTTATGAGATAGACTCAGACTTTTCCACCACCTACCAAATGTTGGGTGCAAATGTAGTTGAAAATAATTTCCATCTTCAGAATGGGTTGTTGTGTCGTATGGGCCATATCTGTGTTCCATCAAGAGAGAAAGTGAAGATGATCTGGGAAGCCCACTATAGTCGGGTGGCAGGACACTTCGGTGTTGAAAATATAGTGGCGATGCTACTGAAACATTTCCATTGGTCGAAACTTCTAGAGGAGGTCAACAAGTATATCAGGTCCTGCACTGCTTGTGCTATTTCCAAACTGAGCACTAAGAAATATGGCACGTACACCCCTCTTCCTACTCCTGACAGGCCATGGGAATCCATCTCAATGGACTGTTGGGCCTCCCATCCACCAAGTAGGGAAATGACTTTGTTTTTGTGGTTGTTGATCACTTTTCTAAGATGGAGATTCTTGTTGCGTGCAAGAAGAACATCACAACAGAGGCCACTACCAAGCTCTTCTTTCAACAAGTCTGGGTACATTTTGGAATCCCACAAAACATTTTATCTGATCGGTACATTCGATTTCTCAGCACATTCTGGTCGATCCTCTGGTGACTGTTGGACACCAAGCTCACCAAATCCACGGCCTTCAACCCCCAGAAAGATGGCCAAACCGAGGTCGTAAATCGAATGATTATGCATATCCTTCGCATGTATAATTAAAATCACCCTCGCACATGGGATGAGAGCCTTCCCTATGTCCATCATAGCTACAACCGAGCCCAACATAGCTCAACTGACCACATCCCCTTTCAGGTGGGGTTTGGATTCAAACCATTGGGTCCCATAGATATTGCACTTCCCCTTGCGGTAACCTCGACCAACTCATCTCCTGCTCCAACTGAAGCTGACAAAGCCACCTGGTTCATTGAGCAGATCTAACACATCCGCCAACAGGTTCAAGATATCCTACATAATTCTAATGACAAGTACAAGAAACACCATGATCAACATCGGGTGCCACATAAGTTTCAGGTGGGCGACAAAGTTTGGTTGCACTTGCATAAATAATTCCTTACAATACCCCATTGGAAGCTTCGCCCACTCTATTATGGGCCATACACCATCACTAATGTCATGGGGGGTAATTATTTTGAGCTCAACATTCCTCCTTTCCTTGGCCTGCACCCAGTGTTCAACATGGATCTCCTTCGCCCTTATTTCCCACCATTATTGGATACCTCAGAAGTAGAAGAATAGCTGACACCAACAAAGATCAACCCCATTTGCATACAATAGGAATCTAGTGATCAGATTGTGGACACACAGATAAAGGGCACTCGACAACAAAGGATCTATCATTATCGAGTCATCAAAGTAGGGCAACTCCTACACCAAGGCAAGTGGCTCACCCGAGGCCAAATTCAGCAAAAATTTCCTCATCTGATGGGGGAAATCAACGCAATGGAGACAATTTATTCCTAATGAGGGAGGATTGATCCAGGTGGATATTGGTGTCCACCCACCTTTTCCAACTAGCTCAAAATAGTTTTTTGGCAATTTTGGTAATTTACGATTTTTAGCAATTTTTCACTTCTGGAGCCGTTTTGAGGCCCTAAACGATGTTTTTTGGGAAAAAAGGGAGAAATATAAAAGTTCCTTCCATATTTCCTCCAAAATGAACCTCCTCGACGATACCTTTCCAACGGGCTATCATACGCCCAAAACAGAGATCGTATGAAAAAATTATGACCCCGAGAAGTTGATGTACTAACTTACCCAAATGGGGCCCACATGACTTTTGGTGCTTCATCTCCTAGGGTTAGGTTTTTGGATGTCTAGGGTTTTTAGAATTCCTGTTTATTGTAAAAATGCCTTTAGAGCCTCATTGTAATCATCTTCTTGCGAATGAGTGTAGCCGTCACATCGCTTCTTAGAGATAAACCACCACCATTCTAGCAAGCTTGTTTTCGCTGCATTTTATAGCTTCAACTTATTTCCTTATTGAATAGAAAACCAGTTTTATTGTATCTCTGTTATTTTGTGTTAAGCACCTGTTAATAATCTAGAGTCATTTTGTGCTTCTCATAAAATCCAGATCAGTTGTAGATAGAAGTGCACGTGTAGAAGCATTGGCATAAGAAAATGGTCAGCACACAATTTAGGCATGAAGGTGAAAAGTGTATGATAGTTAGAGGAAAAGAAAACAAAGAGCGATGATCAATGTTAGCAAGAGTACAATGAGAATAATTCATGGTGATATTGACAAGTGCTCATACCAACACAAGATAACATTGGAGGAAGTTGAAACATTACAACTTGAGGAAGTTGAAAAATCAATCATAGACAGGGAGGGCTTCTTGAGGGGTTATCCCCCACACCAGCAGCAGCATAGATTAGATTGGATATAAAGGAGGAGCAGGAAGATCAATATGGAGGAGAGAGAAGTGGAAATAATTTTAATTTTGATGATTATGATATGGAGGACCACTCATGAGCTATGGCATTCTTCCATATATTGTTCCAGTATCTACATTATTTTGTATTTTCCATTCACATTCCCACCTATAGTATCAATGAATTAGTATATATGTAATACATTTTGATTTTGGTGACTTGATGAGAAAAAAACAACTTATGGCTCTAATTTCTTGTGTATTTTTCATTCGATCATCATTCTAGTAAGTAGTAAGTGTCTGTATGATTGAATTTTCATCATGTAAAGGTTCTAGTTTCTAACCAAATTTGAATTTTTTAAGTTTATATTTCATTTGTGTATGTGTAATTTGTAATATATATATATATATATATATATAGTGTCTTGTTTTCGAGGTCACCGTGTCTCGTGTCAGACACTTGTGTTTATGTGTCTCGTTTCCTCATGTCAGGTGAGTTAGTTGACATTCAATTTTACACATACAAGATAGAAATTGCATCAAGCTACAAAATGATTTTTAACATAATAAGTTTAACATCTATCAACTAAGTTTGTGTCCAAGTAGAGCAACCCAATGAAAAATCGATTAATGTGATGATATTAATTAGATGCGATGATACTTATTGTGTTTTCACTTTTCAAATGTATAGGGGTAAATCATCATCATCATCATAATCATTTATTAACACCAAACACAAACACACTTCAATTCGTAGAACACATGCCATGAAATGTGTTTGTGTTTGTGTGCATGTATTCAAAATCGGCTCAACTGTACATTTTTTACAAAATGGAAACAAGTGCTCAAACATGGAAGAATAACATATGGTGCCCTAGATACAAATTGACACTCATTGACCACTGTCACGCTTGCCACTATCAGGTGCATCCTGAAAGTAGATCTTTCTCCTCTTACTCAAAGCAAGAACTCAAGTCCTTTTATGCCTAGGTGTGGTTTTTTTCTCTAGAGACTAGACAAAGAATCACCATTCTTATAAGTTCATTTTCACAATTAATTAACATAATTACAAATTATACTTTATAATTCAATCTAAGAAAACTCATTGTAGATGATATTGTAAGTAGTGAGGATGTTTCCATCCTCCATGAACCTAATCTCTCAGTTATGCAACCCTGTAGAAATTACAAGAATCAAAGCATGAAATTTAAACAAAAATGCCTAAAATATATTCCATTGATGATACATAAAAAATTATCAACAAATGATTTGACCGTGAATAACTCAGGCAATGATAGAGAGTCACTAGTATGTGGAGAACTCGACTGTACAAGTTCATAAGAGGAAACATATTTTGTAACATTGAATATTGTATCCACATAGGATGATGGATGAGAGTATGCATGAAAGTGAAGTGGTGCAACCACAATGGATGAAATGGTTTAGGTTGCAATAAGGATGGCTAGTGCGTGGTATACAGGTGAAACCACTGTGGATGGATGGGATTGAAAAGGTGGTGGGGGTGGGTGTAAATAAACCCCTAGGGGTTGTATGAGGTATGGAAGAACCTTAGGGTGGAAAGTGGTATCCCAAGAGTTAGGGAAGGGTGGCCAAGGACCAGACTTTCCATGTAGTCAGGGACAAATGGTGAGGGGAATGTTGGTAGTGATGAATGGGATGGTGGTGGTATGGGCGACCTATTAGTCGATGAACCAACTTGGATACACATTTAAAATATTTTTATTAGCACAAAAATGTAAAATTCAAGAAAAACAATATACAAAATTTCACATTTTTAAACAAGATTTAACTTGACACATGATACTTGGGAAGGGGGTGATCTATCCATCCCAAGTGGACATGGTTCATCATTGTATGACATTGCAACCTGTAGAAACAAAAAAACATTATGTTTGATTTCTCATAAAAAACATGTAGAAACAAAACAATTGTCTTACAGGTGTAGTAGAATAGTAACAAATCAGTGAGATTGATAGAGAATAAGCAGAGCATCGTGGTAAATTTATCAAAGGTCATGTTGAACACACTAGTACACAATATTTTAAAGAAAGTGTTGATTTTTGTGGTAGTTTCAAACAAGATACTTTTGGAACAGTCGGCGTGCAACACTGAATCTTCCCTCATATTCAAAAAATAGAAAATGATAAAGTGATTACGTAGGAATGCATGGTAATGCTCAGGCCACCATACCTGAGTTTGCAATACATCAAATGAGTGAGATGCTACTACTACTGCATAAGTGGTGGAAATTGGCACTAATGTATTTGTCGATGTTGATGGTATGCTATCTGAGCATAACAATTGCAAACATCATATAATTAGATACAATAAAAATACATAATAAACTATATATATATATATATATATAATAAATGAAGAACATAAATATTGCCAAGATACTAACCTCCTCCATAAAAGTCTCATGCCCTGTGGCCTTTGTTAGGCTATAACAAGTCTTCTCATAGCTCGAGCATCTACGAGGGTCACACACATGCCTATTCTATCCATGTGCCCTCTCCTGGATGGAATTTATAGCTGGGCTTGAAGGCCTAGTTTCTTCCCCAACATTACTTATAGGTAGCTCTTGGTGGGATAATGCTATAAAAGTGTTGTGTTGCACCATGCTACAAGTCAAGGTGGATATGCATGTTTTTTTCTAGATGATTCTTTCTACGATGGGAGGATGTTGGGAAGGGGGGTTAGGTTGTTTCCTAGGAGGATGAGGAATTACAAGTGGGTAACACCTAGTATTTTATCTATCTCGTGTAGACCCATGACTCACCCCTTGGAATTCACCAATGCCGAAGTAGTTGACATGGAGACCTAACATAAACTCTGCCCATAATTTTCTAAGGAAATATAGGGGCACCTCTATATTATTGCAGGGAGGTTTTTCAAATACCATAAACCACTTATCCATCCAAATGTCTAAATCAATTTGGTAGGTGCACTGGTCCATACAAATGCATCCCTTTGTGTTTGGTGGTTGTGCTTCAGTTATTAGGTTTATAAGAAATTCCATCAATTGTTGTTTTGAAATGTTTAGGTCTCTAACTTGGTTTTTATCTATCCCTATCCTGTAACATCCATGCATTCTAGCCCTGTAATATGAAATATTACTTAATTGGTCTTGGACATTTTCAATGGAAGATGCAATGGTGCCTAGAGAATTGGTTAGTGATAGTTCTGAGGGCTCTTTGGTATTTCGTAAATCTTGTACAAGGGTTCTAAGAGACCCCAACCCTGCATCAATTTCCATGTTTATGTTTGTCGATTGTGGATTTCGGTTTGGTGTGCCTTCCTATGGTGATGCTGTGTTTTTATTTTCTCCAGGCTCCATATTAATTAAGTGTGTTGTTATTTAATAAGGGAAAATTAAATTTAGGTTTATTTTTTAATCATTTAAACAAATGAAACTAAAAAAAAATGAAATTATATCAAAATGCATACCTGGAATTAGTTGAAGACCAAGTCAGGAGAGTGAGGGCAGTGATTTGTCAATCTCTTGTTAGTTTCTTCTCCCAAATTTACTCAATTTCACTAAAAAATGCACAATGCGATCTATTGGTGAAATAAACCAGTCGTAAGCATTTTATAAAAACACCCTACACGAACACACACACACATTCCTAAAGTGCGTGAACATTCTTAGGAACGCATGCATGTTCTT
>JASDQU010211218.1:4497-18673 GCA_032191745.1 Picea mariana | reverse complement strand
ATAGTTCGGCCGAAAATATAATCTTTCGTCCGAAAAATATTTTTAGTTCGGCCGAAAAAAAGTTTTTCGAAATTTTGGAAACCCGATTGTCACGAAAGTGTAACCCACCTTCTTGATTCCACCCAAAACTCCTTACGCCCACCTGGCGTTCTCCTGCTCGATGCACACCTTGCAGAGCCTATAGAGTATTCAACAACCCTGTGAGTGTCTTCTCTTCGACACTTCTCTTTTCTCAGAACTCGAAATAGAGTTCCCTAGTGAACTTTGTGCACTCGCTCGATGCCCTCTTGGCAGAGCTCTACAGAACCTTCAGTAGTTTTGTCTTCCCTGAACTTGAGACAAAGTTCCTTCCTGTGCACTCCTTGCACCTCTGCTGATGAAGGTTCAACGCTATCCCTCTTGAGCTTTCTCGAGGTTGTCTCACCTCTGTCAATGCACACCTTGCGAACTATGTGCACTCCTTGCACTCGGAAACTCCAAGATGGGAAGAAATTGAAACTTATGAAATACTTCACCAGTTATGCATTCAAAAAACAAAATGCATAAAAACATGCAAACACATATAGACAATTCATGGCAGGAAAAACTGCTCTTCTATTAATTCATAAATGCCTATACAAGGTGTTTACAAAGCTGGACTGTAACAAGTCTTAGCTCTCTCTCGAGATCTCTCTGCTTTGGTCTCTCCTCCTATATCTCCCATTCTCTGTCCTATCACTCTCTCATTACAAAGAGGGATCTCTCGAGCTTATCCTCAACCTCACCCTCTGAGCTATCACCATCATAGAGCGGATCCTACGACTACATTACATAAATGGATGCCCAGTCCTGACTACATCCTGGGCTTGCTGCAGGCAACCATTAAAGGAAACCTCAACCACTACCTATACAAAGGCGTGGTCTGGCATTAAAATCCTTACAACATTTATTGAAATTTTGAATTTCAAAATTGAGAGGGCTGCACCTCTCCCTTTCTCCATTAAATGCATGCTAGATGTGTTGGATGGATGGCACGCTGCTGACATGGAGTGATGCTCCTGCATCACATTTGAAAGGTAACTTTCCTTTATATTTTCCAAATCCTTTCTGAATTTTCTTTATAAAGTTAGCCTCTTCTACATATGATATATATGATAACTCATCATTGGTCTTTTTCTCATGCCTCATCTTTGTCTTTGATGATTTAAATGTTGTTTCATCTTTTGTTGATTTATCATTCCCTGTTCTCATTTCATATGCTGTAAAAATTCCATGAAGTTGATCAACTGTGAGTGTGCTTAGATCAGTTCTATCTTCAATAGTAGAAATATTTGCATCATATCTCATAGGTAATGATCTTAGTAATTTTTGCACAATAGGTTTATCTATAATTTCTTCTCCTGCCGCTCTGATTGAGTTAACCACTTCATCTACCCTATGAAAGTACTCAACAATATTTTCTTCTTCTTTCATTTTCAGATTTTCAAACTAAGTTATATAGGTCTGTAGTTTGGTTTCCTTGAATTTGTTATCTAATTCATATACAACCTCCAACTTGTCCCAGATTTCTTTGGTTGATTCACAATGCATAACCTTCACACATATAGAATTAGTCAACCCTCCTAGAATTCCATTAACTTCTCTTGAGTTGTCTTTACAAATTTTATTTCCTGCAGCGTCTTTGGGTGGAGTGGTTGGTGCAATGTAACCATCTTCAACAGATTGCCAGATATCAAAACCAAGAGCCAACATGAAGTTTTTCATTCTTATTTTCCATAGAGCATAGCCTCCTCCATTGAACAATGGTGCTTTGTTGTTAGACATTCCCTCTTGTTGATCCATCTTCAGGATCTACCTTCCAATTGTTATACTATGTTGAAGACAACCTTTCTCTGATACCAATTGTTGGAATACTGAGAGGGGGGGGGGGTGAATCAATATTACCCTTTTTCAACAATTAGCAGTTACTTTTTATATTTTATTGATCACCACAATAAATCAAAATCAATTATATAAATATATTTAACATTTTATAAAGAATAGTGAAGGACACCAATCCTTTTTAGAGCACCAACTCTAGGAGACACATATCCCCTTCTTCAGTGCACCAACCCTAGGAAGCACCAACTCCCTCGTCTTTAGGGAACCAACCCTAGGAAGCACCGACTCCCTTGTATTCAGGGAACCAACCCTAGGAAGCACCAACTCCCTTGTATTTAGGGCACCAACCCTAGGAAGCACCAAATCTCTTGTATTTAGGGCACCAACCCTAGGAAGCACCAACTCCCTTGTATTTTACAATTTTCTTAGTAAGGATATGAATTCTTCCATGCTCCTCCCTTCCACCCTCACTGCATAAGTATCTTCAGCTTTCCTTCCTGGAATTTGCTTCTGCTTTTGATATTCTGATCTGGACTACAAAGACACTTTCTTCTCACTAGTCTTTCTCATTTATATACTCTTCCAACTGGTGTGAGATATGAAACATTGTGTCCCTTTGTTTGGACCACCGCACCTTCTAGTTGTTAGACCCGCAGAGGAGAATTGGGGTCATGATACCCCAGAGGACTCCTCTTTCGCTCTACCTCATGAGAAAATAATTCCCTCATACCTTCCCTATCAAGAGAAGGATGAGGCCACCTCAGGTCAATTTATCTAGAACACTCCACCAACAGGTCATTGGGGATATCCCATAGTTGAAGAAGCACCCCCGATGACCCCCATCCAAGAAACCACTCACAACCCATAAGTGACTCTTGAATCCTCTTGGCCTCAATTCTTCAAGGAGCTTCTTGTGTTAATCATGGATATACACCGAGACGTGGCATACCTACTGTTTCAATAGGAGCACCTCAACCGTCTGCTGGAATTTCTACATGATGCACTGTCAGGTGATCCAACCTCCAAGCCTTTCCTGACTTGTCACCAACCCTACAACATCATCTTAATTGGGCACAAGTATCCCTCCGGAGGCGACGATGCAGATACTCTTGGTGCTTAGTCCCTTTGTTTTAAGATTTTGTTTTTCTATTGTTTATATGACTACTAACACTTCAGGAAAATTTAATTGGCTACTTAGCCTTGCTTGTATTTACAAACATAGAGACAGTATGATCTGTTTCTCAGACCCCCGAGGATGGATCTGGTTTCCATAGTTTTGGCAGGTCGGTCCCCAGACCTATAAGACTATCTAATTTTACAGTTTTGAAAAGGCAATACAACTTTTAATTTACAAAAAAAAAAAAATTCTTAAGGTTTAGTTAATAAGTATATTTAAATAATGATATGAAATGAAAATTCATATTGCCATATATGCTTAATTAATTTATAAAGTTTTCAACATGTAACCTTATTACAAAAAATTAAATAATGGACATTATCAAATAATCAAAACTACTTACATGTAAACCAACTTTCCAATTAAGATAAAAATTAGAGGTTTTTAAAAAATACATATTTTGATAGAAGTGTATAATGAGCATAACAATACCTCTAGTAAAGAAATCCAATGAAAGCAGTGTCAATAACAATCTTCTAGAATCAAATCTATAACTAACCATGGAGGACATAAGTGCTCTCCATTCAACTTAATTATCTCAACCATTAAATGGAGATTCAAATAATCCACAATCACTAATACTATACCAATTTTCTCTTTCAATACTCTATTACTTCAGTTTAGTCATAAAAACAATATATGAAATGATATAACTTTTATTTAAAATAATTTGCATTGTAAATAAGCAAAGTGATAGACCATTTCTCCAACAAAAAAATATTAAATATTGGCATCCAAAAGTGAGGAAGATATCATTGCAAATACATTCATTGCAAATACATTCATGCTACATCCTAACTTCTTATGAGTAATATTGAAATGGATTAGATAAAACAACTACATTCAAATGATTCAATTTGACCATTTGTAACGCTTTTGATTTTTAAATTGAGTATTGGTTAGAGTGTCATTTTAATCTCAATCAAGGTATGTATGTGACGGGTGCTCAAATTGACATCTTTTTAGCACCCGTCCAATACTTTTTGCTCACCTTTTTCCCATTTCCACTTCCATATTCATAACACTTTCCATCCACAATGACACATTTTTTGTTAAGGTACAATCACTCACCCAACTTGCCATTTTAAATACTTATTCATATGCATTTCTCAGGAGATTATTACTTTTCGTGCTAACAATGTTTTACAAGAACAAGTTGTGTAGGCACCTTCCCAACACAAGTGCTACAATTATTACAACTCTGGTTGTTGTTGCAACTCCCAATGTTGCAACTATGGTTGTTGCTGCAAATCCTAGTGCTGCAACTCATAGTGTTGTGACTCGCGATGCTGAAACTCTCACTAGACCATTGTTACAACTCCGCAAAAACTCACCAATAAACCATATAATTGTCACCAGGGAACGACTAGTCATCCAAAAACCGCTTGGGAATACGACGAAGGAAATTGGGTGTCGATATGGAAAGGGCAACTCAACCACCACATGCAATGGCCAATTTTAGTTAGTATACACCTAATTTTTGCCTTCTTTCAGGAAATACAATGTCACAATGAGACAACTCGATTCTCATGGCTATCCATCGATCTTCTTAGCTCACTTTAGAATTAATCAATTTGTATAAATACGCCCGATCTCGCTGAGCTAGGGGATGGATGAAATCAAGAGATAGTTTGTCAAATGGAATTGTATTGAAGCTTCATATTTTCATTTAATCAAAGTTTTGTTTAATTCATGTTCAATTGATGGTGTGTTGAGCGTTTGAGCGTCTACTGCATTCTTAAATTAGTACCTCGTCTAAGGAAGCAGGGCCCCCTCCTTAGCTTGGTATTGTTTGTATCTTTTACATTTCGTAGAAGTAGTTATAATTGTGTTTCTATTTTCTTATTTATTTCCAAAAATTCCTTCATTAACATCTTGTTGTTCTCCATTGTTGTAGCTTTTGATTACTAACCTTGTAGGGTAGTGATATTTGATTGAGAGGCAAGTAGTTGTAGTTTATCTTCCTTATTTATTTCCAACATTTCCTCTATAAAAACATCGTGTTGCAACTCCGTTGTTTTCTCATTGTTGTAACTCAGATGCCGCCACCACTTTATGAGGACATTTATGAACCTTGTTTGTTGAATGGTTGAAGTGTACCTGTAACATATTTAATTCATTTTCATTTATTTCCAGCAATTCCTCTATTTAACTTTGTTGTAGCATTAGTATTACCTTTCTTCAATTCTGGTTGTTGTAACTCATGGTGCAGTAACTCACGTTGCTACAACTCTGCATCTATATTTCTAATTAACAATTGTGTGGTTTGGCAATTGAGATATCTTATTTTCCTTGTTTACAAGCATAGTGTGGTTTGTTTCTTATAATTTGAGGTACATGAGCCATAACATAGCATAGTTATTGCGGTAATCAAGATCACATTAATACTTGGACAAGTCACCTTTACTTTCATGCAAGAATGATTTACTTTTCCGCAAGTGTGATTTACTTTCCTGCAAGAGTGCTTTACTTTTCCACAAACATAATTTACTTTCCTACAAAAGTGATTTACTTTTCTGCAAGTGCGATTTGCTTTGTTTCAAGAGTGTCATTTACTTTCCTGCAATGTGTGATTTCATGCAAGTGTGGATTTAGCATAGTTTAATTTGATGACTTGTTACGACATTTTTGTGTCTTTCCTTGAGATATTCATTCAAAAGTACTACAAATCATTGGCAATTACAACATTATACTTGCATACACAGTGCACTTTTATCGCACAATATATAGTTTGGGAAAATCCCAACCCGATCCATGGATGAGTGACAACTATGGGAGTACCTACCCACTATCACCTTAGATAGAGACTGCCCTCGCTTTAGTGATGATGAAATCACCACAACGGGGGAATCCCAGTGACCCTAGGGGGATTGAGATGGAAACATGAGATGATGTTGAGTGGATCCACTATAGGTCAAGCTTGGAGGTGAACAAATGCTTGAGGAAAGTTATTATGAAAGGATAAATGGTTTCCAAGGGTTATGTACCTACAAAACAATGATATCCCTGCCTGGAACAAGACAAATGATGAGCAAACAAGCCTTTAGCCAATGGGGATTCAGCAAGAAACCTTGCTGTCCCAAATTGCAGCAATATTTAAGTGTATAAATAAACAACAAAAAATTACCAATGGATGCAAATTAAACCACCAAAATCAAGTATAAGATGACGAAACCTAAGCTAGGAATGACTAGTTAAACTTCCAATGAATAAAGCAAGATTTTGGGGGTTTTTAGGGCTGTTTATTAGGTGTTATCAACAATTTATTGTGATAGCCAAATGGTTGTAGAAAAAGATTGCTACAACAACAAAATATAATCCACTAAAGTCAACAAACAATCCACCCAAAAGATAGCCAATGACAAGTGGATTAATTATGGCAACTTGCAAGCAAATTTCAATGGTAGAATAATGAACAATGAAAGGGTTTAGATGAGTTTGTTGCAACCCTAATGGTTGTAGCATTAATTCTTAATAGAAAATAGAATTACTTGGCTAAGCAAGATGTCCCTAGAGAACAATAAAGCTTATAGCATGTGAAATAGATTCCAATTTGAACAAATATGATATCTCAATTTTTCATGTATACCAATGCAACAATTTTATATCTTCAATGCAAGTAGATTAGTGCAATATCATTTGGGTTAATGGAGTCTCATGTGTGAGAGCTAGGGTTTTTTACTTCTCTAGGGGTGTAAGCCATTTTACTCCCTAGATCAAACAAAACCTAGCAAGGTAAATCTAAGAGGGTGTAAGCTCTTTTACTCCTCCTGGCAACCTTTGCAAATAGATTTTTTTCAATGATAAAATGATAGATATTGGTGGAGGGTGTATGCCCTTATACTCCTCTTGTTGGAATACTGAGGGGGTGGGATGAATCAGTATGCACACTTTTACCACTTTTAACCACAATATATATTCTTCAACTTTATCAACAGTATTCAACAATTTATCATCAATGTATCATCTATGATTTCATTCAATATACCATGAGCATATAATCATAAGCATCATCACACCAAAAACATCAAATCAAATACACAATAAACTAGAGTTTATGTGGAAACCCAAATGGGAGAAAACTACATAATGCTTTCTTATATATTGCCAAGAATACATTCATTGGAAGCACCAACTTCCTAATTCTCCAGCTACAACTAGAAGGAGGATACAACCCCCTATTTACAGGCTCCAACCTGAAGGAATTACAACTCCCTGAATTCTCTGGCTCCAACTAGAGGGAGGCTACAACCCCTTCATTTTCAAGCTCCAACCTGAAGGAATCTCCAACTCCCTGTGTTCTCCAACACCAACCAAAAGGAGGCTACAATCCCCTTTCATTGCCCCATCCTGCCTCCCTGAAATATAAGTGTAGACCAAATTTTCACTACCACAATCATTGCCACTGTCACATCAACTTGTAACTTGTCAACCTGTCACTGCATCCAACCTGTCACTATAACCAACCTGTCACTGTCACCAACCTGTCAATGTCACTGATACAAAACCAAATCCTCGATCACCAAGAACACATCTCAACCAGATGCTCAAAAATTACCAAAACATGCCTCTACCAAGCATGTACCAAGATCACAAACATATCATCACAAGATATGTATCTCAACCACGTACCGGACCTATGCCATACAATGTCCCAAACCTGTACCATACCATGTATCAACCATGTACATCAATACATGTACCATGTACCAAACCATGCATCAATCATGCACCAAAAACTGTACCATACCATGTATCAACCATGTACCATATCATGCCTCAAACATGTAACATACCATCAACCCTGTACCATAAATCATGTATCGTGATATGTATATCAACCATATACCATATCAGTCATGATATGTCTCAATCATCACATATTCCATGTACCATAAGATATCAACAATGAAGTGCCCCAACAAAGTACCAAAGCATGTTCCAAGATCACCAACAAGTGCCTATAAAAATGCACCATATCATCATCAAGATATGTGCCTCAACCATGCATCAAACCATGAACCATAACATCACCAAACTGTGTCTCATCATGTACTAACATCACCAAGCACGCACCATAACCTCATCAAGATATGCATCTAAACCATGTACCAAACATCTGCCAACATCCATAATCTATGTACCTCAAACATGTGTCATATCACTCATTATATGCCTCAACCATATACCAAAACATATCCCATAAACCATGCACCATAACATCACCAAAATATACTCAACATGTACCATACCATCACCAAGATATAACCTTCAAAACATACATATAAACATAGCTTTAATCATGTAGCAACCTTGTTGCATCATCATACCTTGCTACAACCTAGAACAAGCATCCCCTTTACTTTACCTTATCCTCGCTACCTCCTATTCACCAATAGATCAAGTGTTCACCAAATAGATATTCAATGAACTCATGTGTACGGATGAGAGACTCTTGATGTGTATTTATACTCTTCCATGTAACTTCTTTTCAACCACTTTACCCTTAGTTAATTTCTTGTTGTAACCACTTTACCCTTAATTAATTTATTGTTATAATTGTTTTAATCTTTTTCCTAATTTTAGGGTAATAACTGTTTTACCCTTTTTCCTAATTTTAGGGTCATAATTGTTTTACTTTTTTTCCTAATTTTAGGGTCATAACTGGTTTACCCTTTTGCTGGGTCATCATTGTTTTACCCTTTTTCCTCATTTTAGGGTCATAATTATTTTACCCTTTTTCTTAATTTTAGGGTCAACCTGTACTTTCTTGTTACAACCACTTTTCCCTTAATTAATGACTTTGTAACTATTTAGGGGTTCTTAACCAATCTTCCGAGCTTCCAACTTCATGAGGCCATAACTCCTCAACAGTGAGGAACCACGTGGCGTACCACCTACCCTTGGAAACAACATGACGAGAACTATCCATCCATGAGTATGTTTCCTACATTTATGTTGACCTTCATGTTCAAATTCCTCAAACAACTTCGGGTTCCACAACCACACCTTCAAGGATTCTTGTAGACTTTGTCAATTACACCTGTCTCTCAGACTTCTTCTAGGGATGACATCAATCAGCTTACTCATAATCTCGACCATATAAATGACAAGCAATTTTCCAACGATCACTCAACTGTCCAACGATCTCGTCCACATCTCTGGGATTCCAAACTTCTCCAAGGGTTAACTTGATCACATCTATGGGTCTTCTGGACTTCTCCAAGGGTTGACATCAATCTCCAAGGGTTGACATCAATGAAAACCAATTGCCCAAACCAACTGTCCAACACCTACAAGGGTGTATACCAAAATAACCTTGAAATAAGAAGAAACAACAACAATATGTAGAAAATTCCTTACCAATTCCAAGAGATAGCAAGTAAAACCCTCACATACCAAGAATATTCCACTACAATAGCAAGAACAAAGCATCCAAGAGATAACGCTAGCATTCCTTCCAATAGACAAGTAATAAGCATCCACAATAGCACAAGAGAGAGAGATATCAATTTGCCCAAGTAGGGCAAAAATTTCAGCCAAGAGGTATGTAATCCTCAAGTGAGTTATGTCCAAATGAAATGTGAGGTGACCTCTATTTATATAAGGTCACCTAAAATAGTTTGTCTGCATAAGTTTTTCCACAATCATAATTTGAGGAGGCCGATCTCACAAATTTTCCTTCTTAAACAATACATTTTACCAAATTAAAAAAATTACAATGAAGAAAGCCCTAAAATGATGATGTCACTCCCTCAGGAGGTGGCGTAGGGGCATAACGAGAAAAACATTGAGCTTGTTGATGAAGTTGTTGGGCCTCCCAAGGCCAAATGTCAATGCGTTAGGGTGTTCCTTCAACAAACATGCCATATCATCATCAAACACCTTGCACCACCAAATCCTATCCTTCCAAGTGATGATGTCATGCCCCAAAAATAAAGTGTATGGCCTCCAAAGGCAAACGTTGGGCTTAGGAAGGCTAGTGAGTCACCTCAATGGATAATCAAATGCCTCCAAAGACAACTTCCCTCATCCAATCCATCCCAATGAGTGGTGTGTGGAATTCACTACATGGGATTCATGACCCCATGAAGGCCCAAGCAAGGCATGTTCCTCCGCAAGTATCCACCAAGCAAGGTCCTACTAAGACAAGTAAATTCGCCCTCCAAGGGTCTCAAGTCATATGTATTATTCCAAGTAAATCACATTTAATACAAGAACCATCTAAAAGTGTGCATCAAATCTTCCCTTTCAAATCAAACAAGTGCTCAAAGACCCTATGCAATTTTCCAAAATTAGATATGGGAGGGGTGTCATAATTCCCTATTGGGTGAACCAATTCCTCAAGTAGGGGATGTTACTAAGGATAATCCTTTCTAGGTTATGGAGTGAATGTGAGGTGGATGGGGTTAGACTTCTAGGTATGGGGTTTCATGACATAGAGGGGCTTGTATTGTCTCATTTATGGGTGCCTTTGTTGAGGGCTAGCTACATCATTTTCCTCTTTTTGTTTTTAAAGAATATTTTTCCAAGCCCTTTATTAGCCATTCATTTTGCATGTGTTTCCAAGTTGAAGACAGTAAGGGGCACTAAAAGGAAATGCATAGCCCACATGCGTTCATTTTTCATTAGTTGCATGGAGATTCAAGGATATTCATGATCAAGGTGAGAACAACGACCATTGAAGGAATCCAAGAATTACTTGCTGAAGCAAGGGTGCTCAAAATAAGCACAAGAGCTCTATTGCAACATCCAAAATTCTTCAAGAAGTGGAGAGGGTTTGTTGTTTTAATATAAGTTCAGAGCTGTCACTCAAACAACAAGTGGAGCACATGCAACGTGCAAGAGGACATGTGATAGGAAGGCTGTGACACCTACAAGGTCTTCTGCGACATACTTATTGCTGGTCGGACTCTGATTGTTGAGATGGTAGGGAAATTATTTTGGTCATGTTTGATTCATACATGAAACAATATCGATACCACATTAAATGTCAATTGATGTTACCAAGGATTATGCCACCAATCGCAAAATAAAATATCAAGTGTATCATCCAATCACATTGCAGAAAAATGAATTATAAATAATTTGAAATATAATATTTTTGCAAAACTTTAATTATAATACACATATAAGATTGGTCAACCACAAACTAATAAAATATCAACAATCAATTAATGTATAGTTTAATAAAAAAGATCATTTATAAAAATATGGAACAATGCACATGAAAAAGGAGAGTGGTATTAGTTAAGCAATGAAGGAACATTATTGTTGTGAGGTTTGGATTGAAATGATCATACAATATATAACATAATGCAAATCCATTATCATATCCATGCAAGCCACTTCACTATTATTGTTGGGAATACCACCTCACATAGTTTTAAATAGTTAAACTGAACTTTAAACATGTAACGATGTAAATGAAGAAATATATTGTTAGCAATTAGGAAATAAAGAAACATTCATATAGAGAGATGGTAGTTGGTGTGGGATTTGGAAGACTTCACATTATCATAAGGTATATAAGTTAGTGAAAAGCCATTATCATATCACTTCATTTATTATCAAATCATTGAAGTGATTTTTTTTTTTTTTATGTTTTATAATTTATTTGATTAATGGATTATTTTAAAAATGATTTTCTTAATTAAACTCATTGCATTCTATATATCTCAACAATCTATATATCATAATGTTATGATAATTTTAATGTGAAAATATTAAGAAAGCACTCACATCCCATAAAAAAAAAAGGAAGTAGTTGATACTTACTTTACCTCTCTAGATTTGAACTTGTAACCTCTTACAAAGAAACATATATTCTTAACCATTAGATCCACTTGTTAATCTAACCCATATTTGTTGCTTGTTGGTGACCACACTATTTAAAATTTAAAGAAAGGAAAAGCCCTAAATATCTCGATTTAATAGGAAAGCTTAATGAAAGGGAAAACCCTAAATACCTCCATTTATTGGGAACTGTAAAGGCCGACAGAAAATTACCAACAGAAAATAAGAATCGATGAATGAATAATCGACTAAAGAACAGGTTTCAGGGCAATCTCAACAGGTTTTAGGGTTTTAAGGAGCGGGTGACACGGCAACCAATTTCAATCTCACTCTGCTCACCCCAGCGCAATGGTGATGGTGGCGACTGCGAGGAGGATGGCAATGCTTTCCATATGGAAGAAGATTTCAGTTGCACACATTGAATACCCCTACGCATTAAAACATTCTGCCAAACTAACAGGCTTATGGAGGCAGTAGAGGAATTCAAGCATCTGCTTTCAGCGAAATCTAAATCCATACCCACCCTTAGCACCTGCAATCTTTTGTTAAGTAGCCTAGTACGAAAGAATCGACAGCAATCGGCGTTGTCTGTTTGAAGCAGACAACGCCTAGCACTTATGGTTGAAGCAGACAACGCCTAGCACTTATGGTTGAAGCAGACAACGCCTAGCACTTATGGTTGAAGCAGACATTGTTCCAGATCTGATAACTTTGAACATTGTCATCAATTGTCACTGTCAAACAGGTAGAATAGATTATGCATTCAAAGTGTTTGATGGAATGGAAGCACATGGCTATATTCCAGATGTCGTAACCTTCTCTACCCTCATCAAAGGGCTTTGCAGGGTGGGCAGGATGGAGGACGCTGTCGAACTTTTCAATCAAATGGTGAGCAAACGACAGCTTCCTAATCTTTTTACCTATAACACCCTAATAGATGGGCTCTGCAAGAGAGGGAAAACCCACGAGGCATTCGGATTGATAGCTGTTATGCTGCAAAATGGCCATGAGCCCAACGCTATTACATTGAACACCCTCATGGATCGACTATGGAAAGAAGGAAAGCTCCAAGAGGCCAATAAACTACGGTGTCAAATGTTAAAGGAAGGGCATAACTCCAATGTGATTACATATACTACTCTTATTGATGGTTTCTGTAAGGAAGGCAAACTGGACGAGGCTAGGAAGCTCTTCTATGAAATGTCCGACAGAAACATATGCCCTAATGCTGTTACATACAGTGCGTTTATTGATGGTTTATGCTGTTACATGCAGTGCGTTTATTGATGGTTTATGTAAGGAAGGCAAACTGGAGGAGGATAGGAAGCTCTTCTATGAAATGCCTGACAAGAATATATGCCCTAATGTTGTCACATATAGCACACTTATTGATGGTCTCTGTAAGGAAGGCAAACTGAACGAGGCTAGGAAGCTCTTCTATGAAATGCCCAACAAGAACATAATCCCTAATACTATCACATATAATGCTCTTATTGATGGATTCTGCAAGGAAGGCCAGTTGGAGGAGGCTAGGAAGCTCTTTTATGAAATGCCCAACAAGAACATAGTCCCTAATGTTGTCACATACACTGCATTTATTGATGGCCTCGTCAAGGAAGGGCAGTGGAAGGAGGCCGCCAAAGTGCTTCATGAGATGCTTGATAAGGGAAACAATCCAAATGTTATCACATACACCGCTCTTATTGCTGGGTTTTGCAAAGAAGGCAAGCTTCAAGAAGCTCTCCGGTTGTTAGATGTTATGGTTGAAATAGGCCATCAACCTAATGATACCACATATAATACACTTATAGGTGGGTTTTGCAAGGTGGGTAATCTAGAGAAGGCCAGTGAGCTCCTTCAGGAGATGTTGGAGAAAGGTTGCAGGCCTGACATAGTTCGCTATAGTACATTAATAGATGGACTCTTTAAGAATCACAGAAAAGACGAAGCTTAACAGATCTATGAGAATCCAGAGCAAGATAAAAACCTTGATGATTAGCACATTAATGGATGGACTTTGCAAAGTTGGTAAGCTTAACCAGTAAATAAATTTCTTTAAACTGATGAAAGATAGCAGTAATCTCCTTGATATGATTACGTATACTGCCCTCATGGATGGAATATGCAATGAAGGCACACCCCATGATGCCAATAGACTATTGCATGATATCTTAAAAAAGGTTTGACATGACACTATGAGATATTCAGCAGCAAACAACAGCCTCTGTAAAGATATTGCTGAAACGCACTGGGCAAGATTCGGTAGCAGTGAGTGACTTGCAATTGATGAAGTGCAGGGGTGACTTTGGCAATAATGCACTAGCAAGCTATCGGAAACAGATT
>JASDQU010211216.1:0-16104 GCA_032191745.1 Picea mariana | reverse complement strand
ATATATATATATATATATATATATATATATATATATATATATATATATATTAAACAAGGGGTTCATGTGAAAAAGTTAAAAGTGAAACGATGGTTTCAAAACCATAGGTTTGGGGTATTTTCACATGGTATTTGGGGTATTTACCCATGGTATTAGTAACTAATTATTTAATTAAGGGACTTTTCCCTTCTTGAAGGTTTATGAAAAAATATAAAAAGAGAAAACATTGAGAGAAAGTCTATGTGTGAAAATGGATAAACAAATATTGAATTGTGAAATCAGTTTCAGGTCATCTTGGCATTTTTGTGATAACCATTTTTCTCAGATGTTGTAGACCATGAAATTTAGAATAGATAGATAATAGATCTTGATGTACATGTGGTACAAATTTCAGCTTATGTTTCTATACGCTTTCAAATATATTCCCTATGGAAGTTAGGGTTTCTGAATGCTTCTAAAATTAGTTCAAACAGGTAAGATTGGAACTTTCACTATAAATTATGTTCTAGAAAGTTTCATACATTGAAAATTTGCAGAGACAGAGAAGAGATCTTGGTGTACATGTTGTACAAATTTTATATTTTGGTTCTCTATACTTTTGGAGATATTCCCTATGGAAGTTAGGGTTCCCGAATTCTCCTGAAATCAATTTCAAACAGATCATCTTGACAATTTCGTTATAATTTATTTTATCGAATGTTTCAGACCTTGAAAATTTCCAAAGCCAGAGGAGAGATATTTTTGTACATGTGGTACAAATTTCAGATGCTTGTTCTTTGTAATTTCTAATACATTCTCTATGGAAGTTAGGGTTTTTTAATAGTCCTGAGATCAATTTCAAATAGGTCAACTTGGAATTTTCACTATAAATTATTTTTGGGGACTCTTTATACTATGAAAATTCCAAAGAAATGAGGATACATAAAAAAGTACCTTGGGTAAAAATTTCATAATCATATTTTCAAAATGGATACATGGCATGTTGTACAAGTTCATTTTTGGGAAAAGGACTAAAACAACAAGCTTTAAGAAAGTTGTCATTTGGAAATTCATATTTTGGTCAGACCTAGTAAGGAAAAAAGTAGTGAGTATACCTAGTGAAGATAGAAGTAGTGAGTAGACCTAGTGAATATAGAAGTAGCAAGAAAACCTCATGAAGGAAGAAGTAGCAAGAAAACTCAGAGAAGGTTGGTGTAGCTTATACAAAGAGATTGGTGTCTCTTACAAAGTTGGTGCTTAGCGGTGGGGATAATGTATCTAGTATATTGGTGTCTATATATATATATATATATATAAGAGTAGTTTGGTGCCACTCAAACAAATATATTGGTGTCTCTTTATAAGTTGGTTCTTATTGGTGGGGATTGGTATCTCTAGTATATTGGTGTCAATGAATATATGTAAGAGTATCTTGGTGCCTACCAGGATTTTTACCTGTTGGGATTGGTGTCTCCATTAGATTGGTTCCTACAAATATTTGTAACAATAGGTTGGTGTCTACAAAAAACTATAAAGATAAATTTTGTGATTTCCCCCAAAATGTTTCCATGTAAATCTCGTGTTCCATGTTCTACAGTTAATATACCTCATATGTGATTGTTTTCTTATGTTTGATGAATGTTTGAAAAAGTAAAACATTGTCTTATATTTATTCACCCCACCTAACAGTATAAGTGTTTGCTCATCAATCGATATCAGAGTGGGTTCCTTCAGAAATAGTCTAACCATTGGAAGGTAGATCTTGGGTGCACACATGGTCATTCAAGAAGGTTTCTCCCAAAAAAGGGCTCCATTGTTTGAAGGAACAAACTATGCATCCTAAAGAATAAGGATGTGGAAATATCTAATGATCGTTGGGTATTATATTTGGAAATCATTCATGAATGTTATACAAACTCAACAAATCCACCAACGGATGTGATTGGGAAGATGCTTAGTGAACATAATGAGAAATATTTGAATACTATCTTGTGCAGAGTATCAGAATCTGACAAGTTTCAAAATATATATGAAGGCAATGGCAGGGTTAAGAAGGAAAATATCCAAAATCATAGAAGGAAGTTCAAGTGTTTGAAAATTAAAGACAAAAAATTTTGCAACCTATCTTCTCTGCGTGCATGAAATTGTCAACACCATCAGAGGACTTGGTGAAAAGGTTGAAGAATTGATGATTGTACAAAAGGTGTTAAGGTAACTCCCCTGAAGATTTGATTCCAAAGTTTCTGTCATTGAATAAATTACGTATCTTGATTCATTAACAATGGATGGATTACATGGGATCCTCACAACATATGAAATGAGGACAGAGAAAGAAAAGATATAAAACAAAGAAGAAGCATCCAAATCCTCAAAGAAGACAAAGAACAGAGAGAATTAATCAAGAAATAACTCCAACAATGAATCATATGCAATGGAAGCCCATTTTTTTAGGAATCTCAAGAAAGGATATGGAAAATATAAACATAAGATTCCCTTTATATTCTTTAATCATGGAAAAGTAGGACATTTTGTTGGTAAGTGTCCATATGCAAATGATGAAAGTAGTGATGATGAAGAAGACCATAATGCAAGGAAAGAGAGAAAACATCATTAACAAAAAAAGAACCATAAACAGGACAAGCATGAAAAGAATAAGAACTCTTATAACCAGAAGAATAATGTCTACTCAAAAGGGGTTAGTGTCTCATCTAAAGAAAGAAGTGAAATAAGTTTCTAAAGTGATAAAGAAAAAAATCTCTTTGTGGCAATAAAAAAAATATTGATGAAGACAAAGTAATAGAAATGATGGAATTAGAAGAAGAGGAAAATAACAAAACAGGTGGGGAAGTGAATCTTGAAGAATAACTCATTTTCACCTTAATCGAAATAAAGAAGCTTAGGAAAAATAATTTGAAACAAGAGGAGCAGCTGCAAAAATATGAAGAAGACGATCATGATTCAAAAGAAAAAATGTCACCTTGAAGAAACAAAAAAGACCATTATTATCCTAAATATTCAACTAGAATATACAAAAAGGATGGAATGGCCAGTAAGAATACAATTAAAGAAAAAGGAAGAAAACTACAAAGAGATAGAATATGAAATTGTTTCCTTAAGAAAAGAACTGGAGAAAAAAATTATTAAGTTGAATAGAAGCTTGAAGTTTGAAAATAGTACTAAAAATATATATAATATTAGAAATTATCAAAGGCCTCCACTCATTAAGACAAATATTAGATATGATGTTGTTGTTGTCTCTCTACCTACACCTAGCCTTACTACAACCAGGGGATTTTTAATTGTTGTAGGTGGAGTTCAGATTGGTTTTCCAGAAGAGAAACCCACTATTGATTATTCCAAACATATTGATGAGTTACATGTTCCTCACATGGAAGAAGTTGATCATACATATGATATTTTCCAATATGTTGTGTCGTTCTACTCTTGTAAGTGAACCTGACCCTGATCCTACTTCCTATGATAATCCAACAAAAACAATATGTTCCCTATCATCATCCTTACCATAAAATTTGAAGGAATGGAAATCATGCTTTCAGATATTTGCAAAAGAGATGTGAAAGACAGAATTGTGGAGCAATGTCGACTACTGGGATAGTTTTTGTTTGTATTGATGGATGGTCATGGAATCAATTGACTAATTGTTTGAGGACTTCATCTCATTGTGTATCATCAGTTTTACAAGCATGCAACATTCATCTCATTTATTAATGATTTCATTGAAATTGGTTGATCGAGGTTCGACCCAACATGACAATCGACTGGATTTTAGACTGAGTTCTTAAGGAGAAGCACAAGTTCATGGGGGGGATCACTTTTCCATTGATGTCAAAGGGGGAGAATTCTCTCTATTCATGGGATAGTTCGAGACAAGTGGATAATTTTTTCTATGCTTGGTGGACTATGTGTTTCGTTGCATGATTTCCATAGGGGGGGATTGTTGGAATTATTTTCATAGATGTCAAAGGATAAATGATGTCATTAATGTCATATTATGGAATTACAATACACATAGCATTTCCAATATATATATATATAAACAAGGGGTGCATGTGAAAAAGTAAAAAGTGAAATGGTGGTTTCAAACCCATGGGTTTGGGGTATGTTCTCATGGTTTAGGGTATTTGGGGTATTTTCACATGGTATTTAGAATAATTTATTTAATTAAGGTACATTTCCTTTCATGAAGGGTTATCAAAAAAAGTATAAAAGGAGAAAGAATTGAGAGAAGGTGTGTGTTCTTGAAAATGAATTAGCAAAGAATGAATTGTGAAATAAGTTTTAGTTCATCTTGGCATTTTCATGATAAAAAAAAAAACTAGGACATTTTAGAACTTGAAATTTGGAATAAAAAGAGGAAATATCTCAGTGTACATGTGGTACAAATTTCCTATTTTGGTTCTCTATACTTTCAGATATATACCCTTTGGAATTTAGGGTTCTTGAATGCTCCTAAATCAGTTTCAAATATGTTAGCTTGGCACTTTCATCATAACTTATTTTCTAGCATGTTTCAAACCTTGAAACATTTTAGAGATAGATGAGGCATTATTTTGTACATGTGGTACAAATTTAAAATGTTGGTTCTCTATACTTTCGAATATATTCCCTATGGAAGTTAGGGTTCCTAAATTCTCTTAAAATTAGTTTCAAATAGGTCATCTTGGCACTTTCACTATAACTTATTTTTTGGAATTTTTTAGACATCGAAACTTTGTAGAGACGGAGGAGAGATATTAGTGTACATGTGGTACAAATTTCAGATGTTTTATCACTATACTTTCAAATATATACCTTGTGTAATTTAGGGTTCCTTGATGCTCTTGAAAACAGTTTCAAACAAGTTAGCTTGAAAATTTCGCTATAACTTATTTTCTGGGATGTTTCAGACATTGAAAATTTTTAAATAAAGAGGCATGATATTGTTGTACATGTGGTAAAAATATTTTATGTTGGTTCTCTTTACTTTATGAGGAATGCTCTATGAACATTAGGGTTTATGAATGGTCCTAATATTAGTTTCAAACGAGTCAACTTGGAATTTTCACTATAAATTCTTTTATGGGACTCTTCAAACTATGAAAACTTTAGAGAATTAAGGAGACATAGTGAAGTACCTTAAGTAATAATTTTAGAACCATATTTTCAAAATTGGATATGTTTCATGCTATACAAGTTCATTCTTGGGAAGAGGCCTAAAACAACAATATTTGAGAAAGTTATCATTTGGAAATTCAAATTTTGGTCAAACTTGGTAAAGGAAAAATTAGTGAGTAGACGTGGTGAAGTCAAAAGAAGTGACTAGACCTAGTAAAGACAGAAGAAGAAATCATACCTATTGAAGGCATTAGTAGAAAGAAAACCCGGTGAAGGTTGGTGCAACTCACATAAAGAGATTGGTATATCTTGATAAGTTGGTGCTTAGCGGTGGGGATTGCTATCTCCAATAGATTAGTGTCTATGAAGATATGTAAGAGTAGGTTGGTGCTACTAAAACAAAGAGATTGATATCTCTTTCTATGTTGGTGATTAGTAGTGGGGATTTGTTTCGATGAATATTTATAAGAGTAGGTTGGTGCCTACCAAGATTTGTACCAGTGGGGATTGGTGTCTCGAGTAGATTGGTACCTACAAAAAAACATAAAGATAAGTGTTTTGGTTTTCTCCTGAAAGGGTTTTCACGTAAATATCATGTTCCATGTTATATAGTTTATAGATCTCATATGTGATTTTTTTATTATGGTTGATGAATGTTTGAAAAAATAAAAAAATATATTTTATTGATTCGCGCCGCCACCCCCCCCCCTCTTAGTATAAGTGTGTGATGAACACATTTAACTATGGTGAGATACTAATGGTCATTGAGGAATAATAATTAACACCTTATGTCACAGCCCTCAGTAGATCCTCATGAGTGACTAAATTCATGACCTTCCCTCATGGTAATGTGTAAAATATATGTTAAAACACATGTTTCTCAACATGTTACACATAAATGAGTCCTAGTATGTAGGAATAGTTAACTTGTACCTCATCTCCCCAATAGTACCCATGTCAAAACTCTTCATACAACAATTTTCCCATGTGCAATCTTAATTGGAAACTATTATTCCTATCTCTACACACATTTAGAGACAAATACATCCAATATTATTGTTTAATAATCATGAATGAGCATAAGAAAAAAATATACACATGGAAATCATCCATATGTCGACCCCGTCCTAGGTTTAGATATCTTGACTCAATCCAAATTCCATATGCATATATGTAGTTCTTCCTATCACACTTTTCAAACCATTAGTGTCATAACATAATATAATAATTTTCATCATATAAACATGTATTCACATTCAATATCCTATGGTATCACTTATCACTAAAGGTTTATATCACTTATATGACTCTTAGACACCCATGCATCAATATAAGGATATAGCTTAACCTACTCATTGGCCATAATAAGTCATCACATAATATACCATAATCCAATCATCTAACACCACCACAAGGATAACAAATCTATATATATATATATATATATATATATATATATATATATATATATATATATATATATATATATAAGAAATGATCAAACCAAATCTCCAAAAGTTTATATGTCAACCAATCAGGTCATTCTTGTAACTAGAATGCCCTCAAATAATAAAAACACATTAGTCAAATAAATTCAATGTATAAGAGACCACTAAATATAACCCTAATCTTTGTCTTGAAGTTTTAAACAAATAAGGAAATTGTCGACACATCTTAGTTGTGTCCTCTCAAGTAATTGAGTTGGGACTATAGCTATCCCACTAGACCTATACCTAAAATAGAAAAAATGATCTCAAAATTGTTGAGTTTTTTGGTATAATATGTGTATAGGTTCAGCCTTCAAGCCCCCATCATCCAACAACTATAAGTTACTCAAATAAAGAGCATGAGAAAGATATGAAATATAATGGTGTGAAATATAAACATGAAAAACATCATGTTTATGATCTAAAGATGATGGTAATGCAAGATAATAATCAATTATTCCCAACCTTTTGGTAATATTGAATGGTCCCACACACTGTAGTGACAACTTGGCTCTCTTTCCAAATTTAATAGAACTTTTTTGCGATCTAAATCATAAAAACACATTGTCCCTTTTTTAATAGCTTGTGTTAGTTTTATGTGCATCTACATAAATTTTGTACATATATTGTGTTGGAAAATTGGTTATCATTGATGTCAACCTTAGAATAATCCCTAAATCAAATCCCATAAGACCCTAAAACTGATGAGTGTCCACTTGAATAATCCTTTAAGAGCATTGAAGGAGCCTTGACATAAGTGTATATAACTCCAAAGTGGTCCCCTTATCGCATAGCTTCTAAGCATGACACTCACAGGATGAGATAACATTTGGTTGTTTCCACATGCCCACTTTGAGTTGTACACAAATGGATCCTTGAAGAATCCCTAAAAATTAGTGAAGAATCCCCTAAATTAAAGTGAAGAAGCCCCTAAAACCAAGAGAAGAAGCCCCTAAATCCAAGTTAAGAAGCCCTTAAATACAACAGAAGAATACCCTTGTTAGAACACTTTACAATTTTTCAAATAATAAGTTAAATTTTGAAGTATTTTGTATTGATATTTTCAAAATAAATTTTAAACTTAGGGGTGTCATTTTTTTAGAATAAAATAGATTTTTGTTATATCTTGATAGGGCGCATCAAATACCAACCATCAAAAAATGAATAGACATCTAGATCGACAAATCTCGTGTTTACACAGTTCTAGAATTATGTAAGGGTTAAGCAAAAGAGAAGTATGAAGTTCACTTCGAGACTTCACAATTCGGGAGTTCAAACTCAAAGTGTTTAAATCTCTAAAAAACCTCGAAGTCGCGAAGCTCCAGAGTCTCAGAGACATGTTCCCACAAAAATATTTTAAAATAGATATACTGAAGAGTCACATGCCACCTGTCAAATCTTTATTTGTGCTCACACGTGGAACTCTTTTTGGGAACCTTAGTCACATCATTCACACGATTTTAAGTGATAGGTGTCACTCACTTTTTATGACATGTCATCAATAGTGACATCATCATTGCCACACCATTCTGTGAATTAGGCCTTCGGGAGATCAATGCAAAACAAATTAAAAGGAGCACCAGAGTGTCAGAGTGTCGAAGCACCCAAAACATTGTGATAATAAATCTCTAAATATTAAGGGGATAAGCATGTTTAAATAAGTGTGATTAGCAATAAGTAATCACTCCATGAATTCAAAACTCGGGGAAACTCTACTCACCACAAACACAAACTCATGAATTCCCAGAGCTCCAGAGTTCAGGAATCCATAATTACTTAAAATTAAAAAGTGACCTTAAGCCGAGATCAATTAAAACGAAATAATAATCAAGGTTTGATTAATTTCTCCGTGAATTTAGCCCGTTATCTCCTAGCCTAGGGATAACTAAGGATATTATGTCTCAAGGCCCATGAGTCCTAGACATGAATTATCGAGAGCCATATTGACATGAGCCTAGCCTTGGAGGGCCCATATTTCTTCTGCAGTGCCTCCACCTTTAGCAGCAACAACATACATCCCATTGGCATGGTCCTTCAACAGCAGTGTGTCTTGCTCCATGAGGTAATGAGTTCAGGTATCATGGTATGTGTCACTCTGATTCTCAAAACATTTGAGTATGTGAATTTAATTCTTTTTACTTATGACGTGTGCTTGTACCTTATGTCTTTCCACTTGTCCACACTTGGGGGAATACAGGATGCCCTAGAAAGTTGGTTCCCATAGGGTTTGAGTTGCCACTAGGTGGGTTCATGAAAGGTTATCGTCCATTCCCACCATACTTAACACTTTTCATCTTTTTCCCTCTCATTCATCCCCTACATTGGTTTGGGCATTGGGTTTGCCAAGCTAGCAAAGGGTTGTACCTTACTTTGTGGGAAGAAGGGGTTAAAGGCCCAAAGGGTAAAAGTAGCTGGCAAAAGATAAAATCCAAAAGACAAAAACCTTCAGATGCTTCACCAGGGATCCCTGAGAAAGAAATAAAGGCTCTTGAGAAAGAAATAGAGGGACCCATAAAATAATAAAATCAAGACCTAGTTGGAGGATAGGGGGTCTCATCACGAGCCAACTTATTAGGTCCATGGGCATGTAGAGGTATGACACTACCATTCATCTGGTCACCACGCTAGGGTAGTGGCTCTTGGTGGAATAACCAAGAGAAAGGAGGTATCATCACAAGCTAGCCTTCTCATCTTCGTGAAATGCTTGTGAGTAACATTGTCACCACTGGTCACCATGCCAGGGTAGTTTCCCCTAACTATTCTCTTGAAAAACAAATCAATAATAAAGATAAAAAGCATTGAATGGGCTTCAAAACATTTTCATCCATGACAAGGTGCAGCTCACCCTCTTTAGAGGCACCCACAAGTAAGCCATACATTCCCTTATCATCACTGCACCCATTGCTCAAACATCCCTCACCACCTCATCCAATTACATGGCCTGGATTTTTCTTCACCTGGAAACATCCCATGTCCAATGAGAATTATCCCACTAGCAAGTTGGTTCCCATATGGTTTGAGTTTCCACCAGGTGGGTTCATGAAAGGAAATTGTCCATTCCCACCATACTTATCACTTTTCATATTTTTCCCTCTCATTCATCTCCTACATTGCTTCAGGCATTGGGTTTTCCAAGCTACCAAAGGGTTGTACCTTACCTTGTATGAAGAAGAGGCTAAAGGCCCAGAGGGTAAAATTAGCTGGAAAAATATAAAATCCAAAGGAACAAAACCTTCATATGCTTCTCCCAAGGTAGTGGCTCTTGGTGGGATAGCCAAGAGAAAGGGGGTCTCATCATGAACCAACCTTCTCATATCCATGAAATTCTCATGGGTAACATTGTCACCACTAGTCACCACGTCAGGACAGTGTCCCCTAAATAGTCTCTGGAAAGAAAAAGAAATATGATAAAGATAAAAGGCATTGAATGGGCTTGGAAAAATTTGCATACATGACAAGGTGCATCTCACCCTCTTCAGAGGCACCCACAGGTAAGCCATACATTCCCATGTCATCACTGCACCCATTTCTCAAACATCCCTCACCACTTCATCCACTTACATGACCTAGATTTTTATTCACCTAGAAACATCCCACGTCCAATGAGAATTATCCCAATAGGACCTCCTAACTTCCCCTCCAAAACTGGCTTGTAGAATAGCATAACATCTTTGAGAACTTTTCTAGGAGAGGAGGGTTTTATACACATGTTTAAATAACTTGATTATTAGATGTGATTGGCATTGTTATGATCCTTGTTACTTATGAGCCCATGGAGGTTGTACTTGTTTTTGTTGCAGAGCCACATCTGACGGACAGGTACACATAGGGATATTATTATCTCGAACCTCCAGAGGGATAAAATCCCACCAAGTGGATGTTGAGACCCCAGCCAGGGGCAAAGACATATCATAGGTTTTCACCAAAGAGAGAGGAGGGAGTTCCACCAGAGAGAGCCTGGCAGGCCTAGACCTAGGGGATCTTGTCCTCCCACTATGATGTAGTCCTTGGAAGTCCCACATCACCTCTGTGACCCTTGATGTAACACAATGTTTGATGGACACTTTGGAGGTTGTTGTGTGCCAAGTGGCAAGTGTGGCTTGATCTAGAGGCCTTGAGAGGCCTAACGTTTTTCTCCTAGAGGCCAACATTGCATTAGAAAGGCCTAATGTCACCCTAAAAGAGTATGACTTCACCTTTTCTTATTGATTTATCATTTTGATTTGTCATTTAATGTAAAAATTGGATATTACATGCAAATTGGCCATGTCGTCCTTTTTTACCTAATTCTGGCCATTGTAACTATATAAATAAGGGATTTTCCCTTGTATTATTTCATCATTTTTCACTCACACTTAGTGAGGTCTCAAATTTTCATGGTAACTAGGGTTACTTGACTGAAATTTAGTGTACACTTCTTGAAGGAAGCTAATTATGAAGTATTTTGTCATTTTTCTTGGTGCAAGTGTTCAACTAGGATATTTGCTAGGTGATTCTTGGTGAATGTAAGTAAATTTTCTACAATTATTCTTCATTGAATGGTTATGGTTGTATTTATCTTGAATTTATACTAAGATTATGAAATTTCTAGATTAAAACCCTATGGGGCTAAAGAACATGTTATTGTCCTTTCCTTAATAACTTTCACCTACTAGATTATGATCAAAAATCGATTTTCTTGAAGCTTTTTGCTAAGGGCCTTCCCATTGCAACACCCTAGCACCTTTTTATTTATCTAAGCCATCATTTTTTCATATTTGAGCTAAAGAAGGAGGAAAACTACTAGGGCCTAGGGTTACCTACTTCCTAGTAGAGATTTTCCCCCTAGGGTTTGGTGATTGAAGCCTTGGGCTACCAACACTTCAATTATTGACCCCTCTTGTCTCTAGTTCTCCTATTATCATTTGTTCCTTCATGATCTATTTTTTCTTAAAAGGACTCCATTTACCCTAAAAAGCATTGATCTTAGCCTTACATTTGAGTGATTGATAAAAACTACTATCAAAACCTTTACCTTAATCTCTCTACTAATTACTCCTAACCTTAGAATAGTCTAATCTACTAACCTATTTGTTGTTGTTACTAAAGTAAACTACATACATCTATTGCAGCACTAAAAGCACCTAAAATCAATTGTAAAAGTTGATTTATACACTGCCCTATTTTCTTCTAACAAATTCTAGCACTTTGGTATTAATGAGTAATTATTCTTGGTCATTTTGAAGTCGTTTTAAGGCAGTTATTGTGAATCTATTGTCTTATAAACATTTCTGCCATAAAAATCGGTTTGCTTCATCATATATCAAGTATTTATTTTATTGCTAAATTCCATGGTTTTATGAAGTACTAACAACAAGTTGTACTTGCAAAGGATATCTTCCTTGTTTCTTTGTTCTTGGCAGGTACATCTTAATACTTCACTACTTCATTGGTTAAAACCCTAGGAATTTTTGATCAGTGTGACTTGTGAGAGGGGATATTTTCATAGACACTTTAAACTTTTCCTTCTCAAACCCCCAGGTCACCGGGGACGTATCCCATGGGCCATCAACCTTAAATAGAAAGAGGTATCATGTTGAGGTGACAGTGATAGGATAACCTCACGTTATGCTAATTTTCCTTCCCTCAACCTTTTCCTTTGGAACAAGTACAAATTGTGCGATAGCATTTTTGCATAGTTTTTGGGGAACACTGAGTCAATTCTCGTCAAAGACGACACCTCTTAGTACGCCTTTCCTCAAAATCATTTATTTTACAAATATTACCTGGTGACTCCACTGAGGGTAATCCCATCATCCTTTTGGTAGTTTCAAGAAAATTATCTGGATACTCCACTAAGCTTTTCCAAGGTGCCACCTTACTATCAATTATGTGATATTTCCAAGTTATTGGATCATGGCACCTTGGGAACAAGTGTATCGGAATATTGATTTCAAAAGTTTTCAAGGGTACCTGAATTATTTTGATACAAAATAGTCAAGAAAATATCCAAGATTTGGAGGCCTCCCAATTACTCACATTGTAGAATTCTTGAAGTATATAAGCGAGATACAATTGGGAGGGGAGGATGTTCTGGTAAAATTATTCATACTTTTTCTGCCATCCTTTTTTCAAGATTGGTTTAAGAGTTGTTGCGAAGATAGGGGTATTTCATCTTTTGTAGACCTCATTAGTAGGTTTATTAAGTTTGTGAAACCACAATGACTAACATATGAAGATGCCCTTGAGAATATCGCAATAGCCCTAGAGGATGAAGGATACACCAATGAGATTGTGGGAGATCTCAGGGATGTGTACCATACTCAACTTCAAGAACCCTTTCATATAGAAGAAGAGATTTACGAAGAAAATTTTCAATATTTCTCCCATGATTCGATAGAATGCAGTGAAGATTTAACTAGAGAAGTTAATTATGAGGATAAAGCAATGGTAACCGCTCCTCAGTCTGATGAAGCTCTCCAGGATCCTATATCCCCTGCACAAGACGAAGAGAATAAGGTGAGTCATTTTCCTTTCTAGTTTTTTGATGATACCTTATTCTATGATTCAAAGAGTGAAGAACAAATGGAACCCTTGGACAAGCTAGATCCTTTATATCTCAAGATTGAAGACGTAGAGGCAAATATTCCATTTGATGAAGTTATCCAAATACTTGAAGCTCCTGCACAGGAATATGTAAGCAAGGTGAGTCATTTCCATTTCCAAATTTTTAATGATTCTTTATCTTATGATGTGGAGAGTGAAGAAGTATTGGATGTTTTAACCCCTTCCTGTTATGATGAAGATGATGACTTTGTTGATAATATTGATGAATTCATACATGTCGAGAAGTGTAAATGGGATGTGATTGGATATTATGGGGATCCCATTTACGACTTTGAGGGTCATTTTCAAAAGTTTCTTTTACCTTTATCACAGGAAGTTACTAATAAACCTAACATTTGTCAACAAGGACATGACATAATCACAAATTTCCAGACACCCTGGGATGACCTAATGCTATGCTCTCCTAATAATTTTCGGTCATACCTTGAGGATTTTGATGATTAATCCTATCAGCATGTGTGTTTATTCCATGAAGAATATTATCAACCACCATTGTGCTCATATTTTTATAGAAGTGAGGGCATTGTTTGCCCAGAGGATGATCCTTGTGACAATGTTTTCCATCCACCTTCGATTATTTTATCTTGTTGTGTCATTAAGGGTGTAGTTGGGAAGTATGTCTTTTGTATTAAGTTTCCTCTGAGGAAAACCCTAGAGTCCAAGGGTAGGTTGAATACCTTAATAATAAGTCTTTCAACCTTCCCTTAATAATTTGTCGGTCATCTTCTAGATCCTTGTTGTTTCCTTCCCAGACCTCAGATTGTGAAGACATCCAAGGTAGCCAAACCCCAGACTCTTTGAGTCAGCCTATTGAACCTTTGATTTTTCATGATCCTTTTCTAAGATGGCTTGAGCACTTTCTTAGAGGTGTGAATTGTCATGATTTTTTCCCTCCCTCCCGCCTACATGGGTTAGACTTTATGATCTATAATGATACAATACATTTTGGTTTATCATTGTTTTGGTTTATGCTGAAGCACAGAGGCATGTATTATGAGACATTGTTAGGATGGTTTCACTGAGCATTTGACTACACCTAGCATTCAACCACCATGTAAGTAGAGGTAAGTAGGTAGGAATTATCATTCATTGTATATACAATATGCATTTCATGTTAGAGTAGTTGTTTTTCCATTTCTATATATGCTTGTTTACTTTCATTTTTTGTACCATATATGAGCTTGGGGTGATATCACCACCCCAAATGATTACTAATATTTTTTGTTGATATCAAGTAGGTCATAGGTCATGCCAGATATGTTGAGGTTCTCATGTCATCTATGGTGAGCACATGTCCCTGAGTTGGATCCAAATGTTATCCCCTAGCCTAGGGATAAATAAGGAGATTATGTCTCGAGGCCCACAGATCCTAAAAATGGAGTACCGAGATCCATATTGACTTGAGCCTGGCCTTGGAGGGCCCATATTTATTCTTCAGTGCCTCCACCTTGTCAGCAGCAGCAACATCTATCCCATCGGCATGGTCCTTTAGCAGAAGTGGGTCTTGCTCCATGAGGTAATGAGTCCGGGTATCATGGTATGTGTCACTCTGATTCTCAAAAAAATTGAATATGTGCATTTAATTATTTTTACTCCTAACATGTTCTTGGACCTTATGCCTTTCCACTTGTCCACAACTGGGGGGAATGACAGGATGCCCTAGCAAGTTGGCTCCCATAGGGCTTGAGTTTCCATTGGGTGGGTTCATGAAAGGACATCGTCCATTCCCACCATACTTATCAATTTTCATCTTTTTCCCTCTCATCCATCCCCTAAATTGGTTTGGGCATTGGGTTTGTCAAGGTAGCAAAGGGTTGTACCTTAACTTGTGGGAAGAAGGGGATAAAGGCCCAGAGGATAAAAGTAGCTGGAAAAATATAAAATCCAAAAGAAGAAAACCTTCATATGGTTCGCCCAGGGATCCCCAAGAAAGAAATAAAAGGCTTCTCAGCAAGAAACAGAGGGACCCATAAAATAATAAAATTAAGACCTAGTTGGAGGATAGGGGGTCATATCACGAGCCAGCCTATTAGGTCCATGGGCATGTAGCATTATGACACTACCATTCATCTGGTCACCATGCCATGGTAGTAGATCTTGGTGGCATAGCCAAGAGAAAGGGGGTCTCATCATGAGCCAACCTTCTCATCTCCGTGAAATGCTTGTGGGTAACATTGTCACCACTGGTCACCATGCTAGGGAAGGGTCCCCTAACTAGTCTCTTGAAATAAAAAGCAATAAGATAAAGATAAAAGGAATTGAATGGGCTTGGAAACATTTGCATCCATGACAAGGTGCAGCTCACCCTCTTTAGAGGCACCCATAGGCAAGCCATACATTCCTCTGTCATCACTACACCCATTGATCAAACATCCCTCACCACCTCATCCACTTACATGGCCTTGATTTGTCTTCACCTGGAAACATCCCACGTCCAATGAGAAATATCCCAATAGGACCTCCTAATGTCCCCTCCAAACCTTGCTTGTAGAATAACATAATGTCTTTGAGCACATGTCTGGGAGAGGGTGGTTTTATGCACATGTTTAAATAACTTGATTATTAGATGTGATTGACATTGCTATGATCCCTGTGACTTATGATCCCATGGAGTGTGTACTTTTTTTTGTTGCAGGGCCACACCCGATAGACAGGTACACATGGGGAGATGATTAGCTTGGACCTCCATAGGGATAAAATCCCACCAGATGGATGTTGAGACCCCATCTAGGAGCAAAGACAGATCAGAGCTTTGTGCCAGAGAAAGGAGGAGGGAGTTCCACTAGATACATCCTGGTAGGCCTGGTGTGTTAAGAACCAAACATCAATATAGCATGGAAAAACCTCAGGAAAAATACTCAATGCCTTGAAACAGAGATAATTTCAGATAAAAAGCCTCTTCGAGGGGGCAACCTCC
>JASDQU010211215.1:11566-24845 GCA_032191745.1 Picea mariana | reverse complement strand
AGCATCAGGTACAACACGTAGAACCATTAGGAGCATAGCCAAACAGGTGATAGTTCCTCATATCCCTTCTTTTCTAGAAAATCCAGTTGACATTTTGACTTCACCTGAGAAAGAAGATGTGCATGTATAAATAATTATTGAAACTAAAGAGTTCGTAACAGAGACTTTAAAGGATATAAGGAAGGAGGTTGAAGCTGAGGAGGAGGTCAATGAGCAAGAAACACTTTAACTTGTTAGTTCTTTAACTAAACATCAGTTGGTGATAAATATTGAAAGGCTCTAATGGCAGAATGTAAAATTGAAGGAAGAAGTTGAGGAGTATAAATTTTTGGATAGATACATCAAGAAAGAAAATGCACAGGTGAAGGAGCATAACTGAAGGTTACATGATGAGCATGACGGGGTCTCTGCAAAACTCAATAAGGTTATGCGTCTAATACAATACATAAGAGTTATCAAGAAGGAACTTAAGGATGAGGCTTCAAGTTTTAATATCTTAAATCTAGGCAATTAATGTTCAGGCATGATGGAAGACAATCCCATTTTTGCAATTTTGAGGACTAGTTTAGAAATTTTTGCACGCGGACATGCAATGAATTGGGCATGGGGGAATGTTGGGTCTCCTTTTTGATGCCTCCAATTACCTTATCTTGTCCTCTATCTTGACCAAATTTATCTCAGACATATGCACCATTTGCGTATTTTCTTCAAAGACATGTCTTTTAGCCATTCTTGCTTTTACATGAGGTAACCTATGTTTAAATCATGATTTATGAGATTTATTAATAATTGGAATTGAATGATTGATGTTAAATGCTCTCTAATTACCTTGGTTCATTCTAGTAGATCTTATGACATAGMTCCTACTCATCCGATACCCGTTTCGACGTTCATCCAGTATTCAATTCGTCTRGTACCTATTTATGTGCTTGTTCGRTACCAATGTATTTGAYTGTGCACRYTCRATACCAATCTCTGAGGCCTCCCAATGGTTTGGACAAAAACAAGGTRAGAGATTTGAAACTCAAAGCAACCAAATATTGTCTCATTGATCAGGTTTTGTACTGGAAGGATCCTCTGGGAGTTCTAATGAGATGTCTGGATCCACAAGAGGACCAGAGAGCTATGAATGATTTTCATGACAACTCATGTGGGGGGCATCATTTTTGGAGGACCACAACTTACAAGATCCTCATGGTTGGGTATTTCTGGTCCAACCTTTTTACTGATGTTTGTGCAAAGATTAGAGCTTGTGCCAAGTGTCAAAAGTTTGTCGGAAAGCAGTAGGTCAAATATTTGCCTTTGAAACCTGTAATGGTTTCTGGACCTTTTTAGCAATGGGGTCTTGACTTCATTGGAGAGATCCACCCAGCCTCAAGTGGCCAGCATAGGTGAATTATGACTGCCACTGATTATTTTACCAAATGGATAGAAGCCACCCCCACAAAGAGTGCTTGCCACAAGGTAATCATAAGATTCCTTGAAGATATCATGTTCAGATTTAGCTGTCCAAGCAAATTTGTTACAAACAATGTTGCTTCTTTCAGAGCTGAACCATTAATCAAGTTCTGTGAGTAGTATGGGATTACACTAGTCCATTATACTCCCTACTACCCTAAGGGAAATGGTTTAGCAGAGTCCTCCAACAAAATCCTCATAAAGATCATCAAGAAGTTGTTAGAAGACAACAAGAGAGCCTGGGATTCAAAGCTGAAGTTTGCATTATGGGCTGATAGAGTTACAACCAAAAGGTCACTCAACATTTCCCCTTTTTAGCTTGTGTATGGGGTTGAGGCTATCTTTCCTACTCAACTCGCCTTGCTTGTGGCAAAATTCCTCTAGGACTACCAATAAGAACCCGATGATATGGTCAGGAGGATACTGCAGCTGGTAGAAGTACAATAGAATAGGGAGCAGCTGCTTGATAAAGCGCAGGATCATCAACAAGCAAATAGGCAGGTTCAGTTTTCAACGGCGGAGATCCCCTGTGAATGTCATATTAGCGACCCTCGGGTATTCGAAATTATAAAGTTGCGAGATTTTTAGAGTCAACCAGAAGCCCCATAATTAACGATCAAGCTAAGGTTGAGTCTGGGCCGTCTGATCTCAATGGGGAGAGATCGACGATGAGGAAACATTGCCGAAGTTGGGACTCTAGAGGTTTGTAAGAGTTATTTGTCCAAAAAGTCTGAAGTCCCAAAACTCGAAGCAAATATGGGCCATCAATCAAAGGGACGCGCGACGCCAGATTTGAGTTGCGAAAAAAGTCACTGCAAAATTTTCTAGTTAAGGAATGTGCAAAGGTCCCAAAGAGTCGAAGCCTGAACTCCTGAAATAGTCATGGGGCATTGATTTCAAACCAACAAGAACCATTGATCTTGGCAGCAGTATCACCAAAAGCCCTGAAGTACTAATGGTCTCGAAATGAATCTCGATCATCTAAGTCAAGAGGCCACGCATCACCAGATCCCTCACTTCGAAAGTTTTACTTCGGAAGATTGTGGGAGTTATGCATTGAAAAGTATCGAAGGACCGAAGCCCGAACTCCCGAAGTAATTATGAGTCGTTGATCTTTGCAGCAGGAGCCAGGGTCCATCCAAGAGCGGCGCATGGCAACAAAAGTAGGACTTTCCCAGATTGTAGGCCGTGATCAGATCATCGGTTCGTGTGTATTCAACATGCCCAATTTGCACGAGGATTAGTGGCTAGGAAGAATCCCCAGAGTTGTAAATCAAGCACCATGTGTCCATCCAAATCTAACGGTGGTAGTTTACTTCAGGAATTTGGGGTTCAGGAGTTTCAAGATCTGTACTCTCGTGTTCATCCGAAGTGATTTTTCTCGAAGTCCACTGATCACTGCTGCGTGTCCATCCGAATCAATGGTCATAGTTCACTTCGGAGCTTCAATATTCATTTCAGGTCACCACATCACTTTGGGCCCATATTTATGCCAGCTCGAAATGCAGACCCCTCTCGGGCTTCGAAGTCCAAACACGTGGCATCCATCTAGCGCTGACACATGGCACTCATGTCAAGCATGTTCGAACGTGTCTTCATCCCATTTTCGAGTGACACATGTCACCCTTCCATCCACGACACGTCAACATAGTGATGTCAGGCCTCCATGTCATATCATCCTCGGAGAGGTGTTCTCATTCAGCGCCAAAATTAGCACCATCTCTAAGCGGGGTTAGGAGGATCTTAGAGTTGGCAAGCCGATAAACTTTAGTGGGGACGCTAAATCAACAGAGGTTCCCAGATCGCGGACTGGGGCCAGATCAATGACCACGCTCCATTGTGGGGATGCAACATACTTGAAAGATAAGATTCTTGAGTGGTCCCGCAATCAAAACCGTGGTATAGCAGAAGAGCTACATGGCAGTTAGTGGTGAGTTTCAGGCCCAAAAGTGTTCTAGGTCAAAACCGCCTTTGACGACCCTGCAATTGCGTGCTTATAAAACATCAAATCCAAGAGAAACTCGTTGCAGCCCCCTAGGTGTTAAGCCTCATCCCAATCCCGACGAGAGATTAGTTAATGAAAAAGGAGTGGTGGTTGAAACCTCGACTCACTCCATAAATAGAAGGCATGGAGGATCTGGCCCTGGAGACAGAGCTGCCAGCTCATGGTACCACGTTGGACGATTTTTCCCGCAGGCCCATGCAGAGTTAAGTTTGCATTTGACAGGAAGATACATGCATAGTCTAACAGAAGAAGGCACAGACGATAGGCTTTGAATGTGATGGCTAGGTCACACCCCTGGTAGTTGTGGATTGATTTTAGTATAAATAGATTAGTTTAAGATTTTGTTAAGGTCATCAACTGGTGGAGCAGAGCTCCCTATCTTGTAATATTTTGACGCCAGAACTGTTCTCTGATTCGTTTAAACTGTGTTGAAACACTCGAGCATGGAGGATCCAGTCGAGGGTTGTGATTATATTGTAATTTAGGTTTGATTACAGCAGTGTCTCGACCAGTTTTAGTCAGCTTCCATGTTATCTTATTTCACCTTACGCTGAAAGGATCAGGCATGGAGGATCCAGTCAAGTTGTTGTAGTTGCATTGTGATGTAGGTTTGATCATTATGCTGCTTTGACATATTTCAACGTCTGAAAATTGAGTTCAAGAGTGCTCTTGAGCCTGATTTTTTCTTCACCAAGCTGCTTGAAAGTCAGATGCCCATGGTAGACATATCCACCTTTCTCACTAAGTCTTCCTTTTTCCCATGCTTAAACTCAAATCACTGACTGAAGTTTATGAGGCCCTCACTTCCTTGTGCATTTCTTGTCTAGTTTTTGTGATTAAAATCATTCTTGTACTGAGTTTTTTCCATTTGAACTCCACTCATAAAACCAACATCCACCAAACATTCTGATGGGTACTGGGCTTACCCTCTTGTAGTCTGAGGGTGACTCTCAGTGCTAACATTCATGGCACCACTGCCGGGGAACGAATTGAAGAAATTTCCCTGGGATAGAACGACAAAGAGATTCTGATTTTAAAGGTTGCGTCAGATATCAGTAACTTGAAGATTGCAACTTGCACCTGGCGACTCCACTGTTTCAGTTGTGGCTCCCAAAGGCAGACATAACAGGTCTACTCCACATATGCCTCTAACAACACTTGAAGCTGACCCAAAGAAGATTATCAGGAAAGGAAAGGCCTCTCAAGAAGGACTTTCAGCTGCTGTACCAGGTGACTATGGTAATTTACATGATTCTTCTTTTAAAACTCCAGTAGTTGTATCTAATTCTCCCTTTTTATCATCTACTAGAGTTTCCAGAAGTTTAAATTTTGGAAGCTTTCTTGCTAAACTTCCCCATTCTAGTATTGAATTGGAAGGAGAAAGTTTTGAAACTCCTGTTTCCCCTAATATTGTAAAGTGGTTTAGACCCAGAAACTTAGAAGATTTTTCCACTTCGGGCTTTCCTACTCCTGCTATTAAAGTTGTTGTATCCAAAGAGGGGGAAATCTTTCCCCTAGAAACACAGTTGTAGTCGTACCTGTTCCAACTCCATATTCTCGTGGTTCTCCTATAGTTCACACCCCAATGGCAGGTGCTAATCCTCCTAGAAACATGATGGTTGACAGAGTGGCTGCTAGATATGCCCCTCTTGTTTTACCTCGGCCTATAAATGCTCTCTCAACTGGAGACTACCAAAAGTAGATGTCCCAGTTCACAAGGGAGGGAGACATAACTGCAGAAGAACACCTTTAATCTTTTTACATATTTGTAGAAAACCATAGCATTGAAAATGAAGATGTGTGGATGAGAGTTTTTGTACAGAGCCTTGATGGTGAGGCTAGGAAATGGTTTAGGGGCTTACCTCCTGGGTCTATTGATGGTATTGAAGCTCTGGATGATTCATTCTTAAGACATTGGGGGGATAAAAAAGATTTCCTTTATTATATTACATAAATTGGGGCACTTAAGAGAGAAGAGGGGGAATCTATTTTAGACTTCTCAAAGAGATTTAATAAGATGTACAATAAGATTCCCACTGAAATTAAGCCTACAAAAACCTTTGCCAAGATTACTTATGCTAGTGCTTTTAACCCTGATTTTTGCCTCATGTTAAGAGAAAGAAGAGCTACCTCCTTGGCTCATATGCAAGATGCGACCCTTGAAGTAAAATCCAATATATTAGCGGCTGACAAGCTTAGGATTAAATCTGATAGAGACAGAAGAAAAGGTAGGGCTGAAGTTTCGACCTCTGATTCCTTTGCTACCCACCCTCGAGTGGCTGAGTTGAAAAAACTGGTAAAATCACTTTCTACAGGAATAGAGAAGTTGAAATTTGAAGGAAAGCAGAGCTATAGGAACCCCCAAAATGTTGATAATAGGGGTAATTTCAGAAGACCAAATAATGCCCCTTAGATCATCCAAAGAGATCAAAGAAATAGGGATAGGGACGATCAACTGATGAGGAAGGAGAGGAAGAAGAATTTGATCCTGAAATCCATTGTCTTGTTGACACCTCTTCATCCCCTCATTTAACTCAGTCTACATATGAAGAGTCCCTCATGGATAGCCAACTAAATGAGATGAGAAAAGGAGAGAGGACCAGTGGCGGTCCAAATAGATACAACCTCAGGTCCAAGAAGAAGGAAGGAAAGTTTGATATTCCTGATCAACCTACTAGAGCAGGGAATCCTACTAAAGAGGTGGCAACTAGCATCAAAGAAAAATATGCACAAGAGCTCCAGGCAATGGTTAAAATCCCTATCCCAAAAGTAAAAAAGATTCTGAAACCTCCCTCTTCTTTTAGCTTTGAGAATGAGATTCAAAAGATTATAATTCCTGTACCTTTCTTGGAGCTTGTTAAAATTGAGGATTTCAAAAGATACCTCTCCAAAGTGCTACAGCCTGAGCCTTCATCTCATTCCACTAATTTAGTCAACCTCCAAGACGAAAAGCCTGCTGTCATACTGAGAACTTTGGTTGAGGATAGAAATGACTCCTCCCCTCCTTTATATACCTCATTGAACATCCACGATAAGGTGTTGCACAATTGCTTGATGGATTCAGGGGCATCTCACAACCTCATGCCTAATATTGTCATGGAGGAACTCGGGTTGGAGGTTACAAAAACTTACCATGGCTTGTACTCGTTTGATTCCAGGAAGGTGAAGTGCCTTGGGGTCATTAAAGATTTGGATGTTTCCATGTTCTAGTTGCCAATGAAAAGCGTGGTCATGGATATTGTGGTTGTTGATGTCCCCCATAAATTTGGGATGCTCTTGTCTAGATATTGAATTAAAAGAATGGGGGGCACGTTGCAGATGGGTCTTTCATATGCCACTATTCTTGTGTTTGGGGGAGAGCATAGAAGGCTTTATAGGGAAGCTCGACTTGCTTACATTATCGGCGATGAAGCATATCCGACCAACCACCGCATTTTTGCAGTAGACACTAATCTATGAACCAGTATGTTACAACTCACTGATGGTCCTCAGGCACCTATTGAAATAAAAAAGCAACCCATCACCTCTTGTGAAGACCCCCCTTCCAATAACTCTATTTGGAAAATGTTTTTTGATGGAGGCTCTTCTAGGGAAAGTGTTGGGGCTGGGGTAGTTTTCATTTCCCCTACCCAAGAGGCCATATCTCTGTCCTTTAAGCTTGAATTTGAAACAACAAACAATGTAGTAGAATATGAGGCTCTTGTTTTGGGTTTAAGAGCTGCCAAAGACATGAAGATCGAGGAGCTGGTAGTATTTGGAGATGTTGAGTTAATTGTACATCAGGTCATAAATTTGTATCAGGCTAAGCAGCCCAGGTTAAGGGCATACAGAAACGAAGTATGGGATCTTGTTGATAGTTTCTTCTTGGCTTTTAGTATCTATTTTGTTCCTAGAGAGGTGAACACTGTGGCAGATTCCTTGGTTATTTCAACAAGTAAGTTCACGGTGCCTTTGCCCACCACATTTTTGCAGTAGACACTAATCTATGAACCAGTATGTTACAACTCACTGATGGTCCTCGGGCACCTATTGAAATAAAAAAGCAACCCATCACCTCTTGTGAAGACCCCCCTTCCAATAACTCTATTTGGAAAAAAAAAATTGATGGAGCCTCTTCTAGGGAAAGTGTTGGGGCTGGGGTAGTTTTCATTTCCCCTACCCAAGAGGCCATATCTCTGTCTTTTAAGCTTGAATTTGAAACAACAAACAATGTAGTAGAATATGAGGCTCTTGTTTTGGGTTTAAGAGCTACCAAAGACATGAAGATCGAGGAGCTGGCAGTATTTGGAGATGTTGAGTTAATTGTACATCAGGTCAAAAATCTGTATCAGGCTAAGCAGCCCAGGTTAAGGGCATACAGAAACGAAGTATGGGATCTTGTTGATAGTTTCTTCTTGGCTTTTAGTATCTCTTTTGTTCCTAGAGAGGAGAACACTGTGGCAGATTCCTTGGTTATTTCAACAAGTAAGTTCACGGTGCCTTTGCCCCCTAAACTCAAGTATGATGTGGAGGTAAAATACAGGCCCTCTATTCCTGAGAATGTCAAACATTGGAAGGTTTTTGAGGATGATCTTGAGATAAAAAGTTTCTTGAGATTGTGGATGAATTTTCTGATTTTCATATTGATATGGATCAGGATTCTGAAGAAGGCCTTCATGCTCATGTTTTTCTTAATAAAATTGCTTACCATCATATTGTTCAGTTGCCTAGTAACCATATTCCAAAGGGACTAGTCCCTTTGGAGAGATTATTTGACAGAAATGATGTTGCTATAAAGATTAAAGGTTCGACTGAAAATGTTGATGTGACTGAATGCAATTTGGGAACAGAGGAAGACCCAAAATATGTCAAATTGTCTAGTAGTTTGTCAAAGGACCAAAGGGATGAATATGTCAGGCTTCTGAAGGATTTTTCTGATGTGTATGCTCAGAAATATGAAGATTTGAGAACACATGAAACCAACATCATCGATCACAAAATCCCTTTGAAAGAAGATGCCAAACCTTTAAAGTGGAAACTCAGACAGATAAATCCCATGTTGCTGCTTATTATGGAAAAAAAAGTGAAAAAGATGTTGGATGCACATATCATCATCCCTTTGAGATTTTCAAAATGGGTGGCTAATCGAGTGCCCGTGAGGAAGAATAATGGGGAAATCAGATTATGTGTATACTTCAGGAATTTGAACATGAGCTCCAAAAAGGACAATTACCCCTTGCCAAAGATGGAGCACATTTTACAGAGAGTGACTTGTTCATCCAATATGTCTATGATTGATGGCTTTTCTAGCTACAATCAGATCTCTTTGCTTCCAAAAGATAAAGAGAAGACAACTTTCACTACTCCTTGGGGCACATTCATGTATGCTAAAATGCCCTTTGTATTGATGAATGTAGGAGCAACCTTCCAACGAGCCATGGATATTGCCTTCATTGGGGAAAAGGACAAATTCGTAGTCATCTATCTGGATGACATTACAATATTATCAAGTTCCGAAAAAGAGCATTGTCATCATTTGAAAAAGGTCTTCCTGAAGTGCAGGAGGTTTGGTCTCTCCCTCAACCCTAAGAAATATTTATTTTCTATGAAAGAGGGAAAATTGTTGGGRCATATTGTGTTAGTTGAAGGGGTGAGAATTGATCCAAGCAGAGTAGAGGCCATTCAGACCTTATCTTTTCCCAGATCTAAGAAAGAGGTTCAATCTTTCTTGGGTAAAATTAATTTTCTGAGGAGGTTCATTCAAATTTTGTTGAGTTGGTTAAACACCTTACAACCATGCTCAGAAAGGGGAACGAAGTGAAATGCACTGTTGAGTCTAGAAATTCTTTCGACCAAATCAAGAGGGATTTGTCTGAAGCACCTGTGCTCATCAACCCTGACTATTTTAAGGAATTTCTAATATTTTCTTTCGCTTCATCTGATACATTGGTTGTTGTTTTGCTACAGAGAAATACTGAGGGATTAGAGCAACCTATTTCCTTTTTTTAGCAGAGCATTGAGGGATGAAGAGATGAGATACGATATAATGGAGAAGAAGACATATGCTTTGGTCAAACCCCTCAAGGATTTCAAAATCTATGTCCCGCATTCAAAGATTATTGCATATGTCCCCTCAGCCTCAATAAAAGAAACATTGATCCAGCCTGATATAGATGGGAAGAGAAGCAAATGGATTGCCAAAATTTTGGAGTTTGACGTGGAAATAAAACCCACAAAATTGGTGAAAGGCCAAGGTTTAGCCAAGTTACTGGTTGAATCAAATTGCAAGGCATTGGGGATTAATTTCATGAACACACACTCATAAAATCAACAAACTGGGATTGTTGATAAAGACTCTCATGTCATCCACAAATTAGCAGGATGCACCTGGTATAAAGACATCATATATTTCCTGCAAAAGTTGAGGCCTCCTGATGGTTTGGACAAAAATAGGGTGAGAGCTTTGAAACTCAAAGCAATCAAATATTGTCTCATTGATCAAGTTTTGTACTGGAAGGATCCTCTGGGAGTTCTACTGAGATGTCTGGATCCACAAGAGGCCCAGAGAGCTATGACTGATTTTCATGACAACTCATGTGGGGGGCATCATTTTTGGAGGACCACGGCTTACAAGATCCTTAGAGCTGGGTATTTCTGGCCTATCCTTTTTACTGATGTTTGTGCAAATATTAGAGCTTGTGCCAAGTGTCAAAATTTTGTTGGAAAGCAGCAGGTCAAATCTTTTCCTTTGAAACCCGTAATGGTTTTTGGACCTTTTCAACAGTGGGGTCTTGACTTCATTAGAGAGATCCACCCAACCTCAAGTGGCCAACATAGGTGGATTATGACTGCCACTGACTATTTTACCAAATGGATAGAAGCCACCCCCATAAGGAGTGCCTCCCACAAGGTAATCATAAGCTTCCTTGAAGATATCATGTCCAGATTCGACTGTCCAAGCAGGATTGTTACAGACAATGCTACTTCTTTTAGCACTGAACCATTAATAAAGTTATGTGAGCAGTATGGGATTACACTAGTCCATTCTACTCCCTACTAGCCTCAGGGAAATGGTTTAGCAGAGTCCTCCAACAAAATCCTTATAAAGATCATCAAGAAGTTTTTAGAAGACAACAAGAGAGCCTGAGATTCAAAGCTGAAGTTTGCATTATGGGCTGACAGAGTTACAACCAAAAGGTCACTCGACATTTCCCCTTTTCATCTTGTGTATGGGGTTGAGGCTATCTTTCCTACTCAACTCACCTTGCCTGTGGAAAAGTTCCTCCAGGACTACCAAGAAGAACCCGATGATAAGGTCAGGAGGATACTGCAGTTGGTAGAAGTACAATAGACTAGGGAGGAGCTGCTTGATAAAGCGATGATCATCAACATAAAATAAAACGAGCCTTTGAGAAGAGTGCAAGCAAGGAAGACTTTCAGCTGGGGGATCTAGTGCTCAAGTGGGATGCCCCCAAGAAAGACAAAGGCAAACATGGTAAATTTGAAGCCTTATGGATTGGTCCCTTCAAGATTTCCGAGGCATTTTCAAGCAACACTTATAAATTGCAGAACTTTGAGGATTCCGAAGTTTTGGGTGGCCCTGTCAATGGGCACTTCCTAAAAAAGTATTTTGTCTGAGCCGTGATTGGCGTTCCACCATTGTAATTACCACCTCCTTTTTATTTCTATTTTAAATAAGAGACTCCATAACCCAAATCTAAGGCACTGAAACTGTGAGTTCTTGGCAGCTCACAGGGAGCATACCATCCCCTGTGGAGCCATTGTTATCACATGGGGTTGTCGAGGGTTGTATGTGATGATTTTTAATACTTATGTCTCTATCCTCCTCTCTCTCTCTCTCTCTTTCTCTTCCCCACCACCAAGTCCTAAATTTTTTCCCTTTGACTGGTAAAGTCATTTTTTTTCCTCCTATTTGAGCAGCCTGGTTTCCCTTGATGTCTTACCTGAATAGGTCTCGACCCAAAGCTTTTTTGTTTTTCTCTAAGGATGAACACTCATCACCTTTTGTTTCAATCACTAGTCATTATGTTTTCCCAAGCCCGCAACAAGCTGTCCAAATGTTTGTTTACACAGGAAGCAACCATGGGCACAAAGCGCATCTTTCAGAACAATCCATTTCGAGCTTGAAACACAAGCAAATAGGTAGGTTCAGTTTTCAATGGCGAAGATCCCCTGTGAAGTTCAAATTAGCGGCCCCCGGGTATTCAAAATTATAAAGTTGCGTGAGTTTTAGCATCAATCAGAAACCCTAGAATTAACGATCAAGCAAAGGTTGAGTCTGGGCTGTTGTATCTCATTGGGGAGAGATCGACGGCAGGGAAACATTGCGGAAGTCGGGACTCCAGAGGTTTGTAAGAGTTATTCGTCCAAAAAGTTTGAAGTCCCAAAACCCGAAGCAAATATGGGCCATTGATCAAAGGAACGTGCAGCGCCAGATCTGAGTTGCGAAAAAAGTCACTGCGAGATTTTCTAGTTAAGGAGTGTGCAAAGGTCCCAAAGAACTGAAGTCTGAACTCCCGAAATAGTCGTGGGCCGTTGATTTCAAACCAACAAGAACCGTTGATCTTGGCAGTAGTATCACCAGAAGCCCTGAAGCGCTAAAGGTCTCGAAATGAATATCGGTCGTCTAAATCAAGAGGCCATGCATCACCAGATCTCTCACTTCGGAAGTTTTACTTCGAAATATTGTGGGAGTTATGCATTGAAAAGTCCCGAAGGCCCAAAGCCCAAACTCCCGAAGTAATTATGAGTCATTGATATTCGCAGCAGGAGCCAGGGCCCATCCAAGAGAAACACGTGGAAACAAAACTAGAACTTTCCCAGATCGTAGGTCGTGATTAGATTAGCGGCTCGCATGTATTCGACATGCTCAATTTGCATGAGGATTAGTGGCTAGGCATAATCCCCAGAGTTGCAGATCAAGCACCACGTGTCCATCCAAATCTAACGGTGGTAGTTTACTTCGGGAATCTGGGTTTCGAGAGTTTCAAGATCTCTACTCTCGTTTTCATCCGGAGTGATTTTTTCTAAAGTCCACCGATCACTGCCGTGTGTCCATCCGAATCAACGATCATCGTTCACTTCGGAGCTTCAATATTCATTTCAGGTCGCCACGTCACTCTGGGCCCATATTTATGCCAGCTCTACATGCAGACCCCTCTCAGGCTCCGAAGTCCAAACACGTGGCATCCATCTAGCACTGACACATGGAACTCATTTCAAGCATGTTCAGACATGTCTTGAGCCTATTTTTGAGTGACACATGTCACCCCTCCATCCGTGACATGTCAGCATAATGACGTCAATGTCAGATCATCCTCGGATAGGTGTTCTCATTCAACACCAAAATTAACACCATCTCTAAGCGGGGTTAGGAGGATCTTAGAGTTGGAGAGCAGATAAAATTTAACAGGGATGCTAAATCAACAGAGGTGCCCAGATCACAGACTGGGGCCAGATAAACGACCACACTTCATTGCGGGGACACAACATACTTGAAAGATAAAAATTTTGAGCGGTCCCGCAATCGAAACCATGGTATAACATAAGTGCTACATGGCAGTTAGTGGTGAGTTGCGGGCCCAAAAGCATTCTGGGTCCAAACTTCCTTTGACGTGTTAATGTTTATGCTATCATTATAGTTCTTTGCATTTCATAAAGACAAGAGCATAATAACCATAAGATCACTGAGAAATACACATCCACAATAGACACAGCATTTATCCTGGGAAACCCTCTAGGGGAAGAAAACCCAGCAAAAACTTCCTTATCATAAATAGCTTATCAAATGTTCAAGAGATAACTCAACCAATACAG
>JASDQU010211213.1:5962-16570 GCA_032191745.1 Picea mariana | reverse complement strand
ATGGGTGTGAGAGAAACAAAGAGAAAGTCATGTGTCAACTCCATGTTGAGCAAAGAAAGAAATAAACATCTAAGTCATATTGGGCAACACACCATTAAAATGTTTTAATCATAAAAAAAAATTTCTTTCAATATATATAAAGTTGATATTAAAAATATTTCACTTAACATGGACATTGTAATATCTTAATTATGGTCCACATTGAAATATTTTTTTAAATGTTATGTGTCAACTCCATATTAAGCATTGAAGGAATCACACATCTCCCTTCTACTAGGAAGTAGAAATCACCTATCCACGAAAGTAGAAAGCACATAGAAATCATTTTTTTGTTATTAATATTTTTTTTAAATGACACTTGTTAACTCCATGTTGAAGATGGAATGAATCACACATCTATTGAAATATTTTATTTATGGTTTACATGGAAAAAAAAATTGTTATGAATTTTTTTAAATGTCACGTGTCAACTCCATACTAAGCATTGAAGGAATTACACATGTCCATTATAATGAGAAGTAAAAAGCACATATTCATGAAAAAATATTTTTTTACTTTCAATTACTTTATTTTTCTCTCTATATATGTATCGAGTTGATATAAAATTATTTTAGTTAAGGTGAATATTGAAATACTTTATTTATGGCAAACAATGATTTTTTTTGTTATTAATAGTTTTTAATGCCACATGTCAACTATGTATTGAGCACGAAAGGAATTACACATATCCCTCATATTGGTATTGAGCACGAAAAAATTACACATCTCCCTCATACTTATATTCAGCACTAAAGGAATTACACATCTCCCTCATATTGGGCTATAAAAAGCACCTTTTTGTGCAAAAAGTGTTATATAGAGAAATAAAAGAGAGACACTAGATTTAGACATAATAGAATGTTACAATGAAAATATTTATATATCTTCACAATAGGTCTTGTTGGTTTGAGTGATCATGAGCTAGATGTGAGATCTCTCCTGTGAAATTGGGGAGATTATAGGTATTAGGTTCGGCTCTCTCGATCCCCTTGAGGTTAGTCTCCATAATCAAGACCAATGGTTAACCCTTTTTACTATCCATGGATCATGGGGATGTACTCGGAGGGATTTTCGAAAAGTTTTCCTTGGAAAAAAATATATCTTCACAGTAATCAAAATTATATTTGTACATATCCATATTTACATAAATTTTTAGTTACAAGGAGTTCTACTAAGTTGAGTGAGACTACAACTAGCCTAGCCCCTAGATCCATCTTAAATGATCAAAAAAAACACAATTCAAAGGATTTGATCATTTTTTACGTTTAATAGATCTAGGGTTAACATGGATCTTGTTATGATAATAAGAGTCCATATAATTGTTTATGGAGACAATCTTCAATGGGTATAAGCATGCCAACTTAGAAAGGGTTAAATTTCCATATGATCAACTATAGGAAGTGCTCTAGATAAACAAAAGAAGGATACTTTCTATGAGGTTCTTGTGACAATGAAATAAGCTAGCATGAATGGATTCCAGTGGGTTAGCTTAATCAGTTTGAAAAGAGTGTTTCCAAAACAAAATTTATTGTGAGGTCTCGAATTTTATTCTATTAGAGGTTCAAGTTTGATTGTCCCACTAAATTATCAACTACTATTGTAGCTAGCAGTTGGTCATCCTTCATCTAAATATTTTTGGGAAGAAAGATTTTGCAAGATTTTCCTTGGAAAAAAAAACCATGTATAATTCTTAATAATCATATTAAGAATCAACTTAGAGTTCCATATGACCTTGAACAATATGAAATGGCTCCCAAAAAAATGATAAAATGTACGAAAAATCCTTAAATCAAAATGGTTTAATATCAAAATTTGCCAATAAACAAAATTTCAAAAAAAATGCAAAAATATCACAAATTGATTGCTCACGGAATTCGATTGAAGACCATTTGAAGTTAAATCTGTGCAATCAAAGGACAAATTTAAAGCAAAATCCAATATCGATAGCAAGCTAAATAATGGCAAATTAATTCAAATTTGAAAATAATATTTAAATGACTAACATGGAGATAGAGTTTAATATTGATCCTCCTTTATCTATTCAAGATTGTAATCTTGCAATGGTTTGGGTCAGTTTTGTATTCAGTGGTTATTATTTTTGGTAATATTATAAAGTTTGGTGTGTCGATTGTTTTTCGGGGACAGAAGTTTGATTTGTTAGTGTAATAAGTGATTATGTTTTTTGAGTTAGAGGTTCTCTTTTGTTTGATTGGTTAGCTTGGGAAGAGATGGGAAGTGGAAAGGGTCAGTTTGGTTGGATATAGTACTCAACAAATGATTGATATGTTAATGTATATTTTGATTTCAAATGAAATAACAAATACACTGATTTTTTGGGGAAAAAAAAAGAGTTTAATGGTGAGAATATCTACATATTGGCATCACATTATTTTATATTTGCATTCTTTCGACAATAAAAGAAGTCACCATCATATTGTGATGATTTTTAAAAGTAAAAGATAGTGTATTGTTTTGTCCTAAAATGAGTCAACCGCATATAGTTTGAATGAATGTTGTTTCATGGTAGAAATCCCTCGGTGTGAAAATTTAGTATAACATCCCTTGGTAGAAGGAAAGATTAAGGTTGAGGCATTCAACTAGTGTTTTAGTGTTCTCGATTGTTTTGATGTTGAAGACTCGGTTACATAAATAAGATTAAGTTTGTGATCATGAATATGTCCTTAACCTGCAAGGAATTGAGGGAAGCACACATCTAATAGTCATGTGAAGAGCATGGTGACCCCATCATTATGTGGGTAGCATTGTGTAGGTGTTTTATAAGAATGTGTATTCATTGAAACATTATGAAGATCAATATATGAAGTGGAAAAAGCTATGTCAGCATTACAATCATTTAGTTGATGACCACGTCAACAAGGGTTTTTTTTTTCTTAATCAAAACAAAATTTGTATTAATTCAAAAGGCCACAGCCAAAGCATGCGACAAATTACATAGAGTTCATTCTTGGAATCCTTAGAAAGATAAGAAAATTCTCTATTAATACATCAAAAATCTTCAAGCAAACTAAAAACTAAAAGTTCCAAGTGGGCCTACATGTGGCATGCTTAACATATATTCCTAAAATGAAAATAACTCAAAAATACACAAGTTTAATGACAAACAAGTGCACTATCCACATCTTCTTGTTCCTTAACAGATTGAGGGGAGATTTGTCCTTCAATTTCCATGGGATCTATCAACTAGTGGACCATTTCATCCTCCTTTAGCAAAACCTGATAGGAATTCTTTGTTTCTCTAATGTTAGAAGCCATTGTTAATGAGTCCATGCACTGGATGATAATGGAGTCTCTTAGACTATGGAATCATGTTTCAAGGGAAACAAGGCTCTTCTTCTATTGCACGAGGATATTCATGATATTATCATTTTAAGTAGCATGGGCCTACTCAACCTCTGTGATTTTGGAAGAGAGTGTGAGAAGAGTGCTTCGGTTAGCTTGAATAAGGTCTTCATGTTTTCTCATGACTTTATGAAGCTCATGAGTATTTACATTATCCATGGTAACAAGATCTGCATAATAGGATTGAATAGGATACCGACAAGATAGAACAATCCTCTTACTTAGGCTAGCAAGAGAATCCTCAGAATGAGGAGGCGAACCGTTTCTCCAATTCCACCATCCAATCACCTTAGAATTAGCACAAGATACATGTAAAGAATACCTACATAAAAGGTGAACTTGATAGCTTACAACAACAGAACTGAAATCACTAATGATAACGGGCTGCCTAAGTTTCAAATTTAAGGTTCCAATGATATAAAGACCATGCCTTAAGAACATAATTAGTTCTTGAAGTGCTTGATACCAAAAAGAATGGGAAGCAACAAACCCAAAGAAAATGCACCAATATTTCACTCTATAACACAAGTCCAAAGAACTCCAGTCTTTAGACAAAATGATCCAGATATCACAAAATTCTTCATAACCAAAAATAGCTTCAAATATTGTGTGCACAGAAACCAAATGATGACTAATCCATAATTTGAGGAGAATACTTCATTTATAAATTTCCTTGTCTCAAAGAGACTAGGCATGCACACGGAGACATGTATCCCCAAAGTTCCTGACTTTGCCCACAATTACTAGGAAATAACAATTTTCTAAATATCTCGAGATACCGTCAACATATGTATTTTGGATTTTATAAATCTGACCAACCCAAGTTCTGATGAGAGATATACAACAAAACTTGACCTTACTTGGAAAGGAACAATCCCCATGGATGACAACGGATTGTAGCACAGGATCCGAAGGAAGGATTGAATCTCTTTCCCATACATTCCACCACCCAACTATCTTAAAACCCCAAATTCTTGATGTTGCAAAAATAGGGTATGTCATAGAGTCGAGACTAGGAGAGCTTGAAATTTTCTACTTCTCAATGGAATTGGAGGCTAAAGGAGAAAGGAGACTAAACCGTATAAGACATAAACCAAAAACCCAAATGAAGCAACTTACCAATTTACTAGGCATTAACAACCAACTTGAAATGTCCAAGCTCTTAGCCCTATACTCTACCATTATCTCACTCGAGTGTACCAATGTTCATGGTGGCATTCAATTACCATGAACTTTGATTGAGTTTGCATGGATGGATGAGAGAAATCCATCCTTGGGTCACCTTTCCCAAGGCTTGGATAGATCAATTTTAAATGTTGAAACATCTCAAATTTAATGGACCTTGAGACCCACTTAATCCAAGATTCTGGGTATAATCCTAAATTCATAAACCCCATTTTTAATAAAGTGTTAGGTATAATCTTAGATGCTCTTTTAAACCATTGACATGCCTCCTCATTCAAGTCCCTCTTGATATGGAAGAAGGAAACACTAGTAAAGAGTTTAACTTCTCGTTTGATTCTGGAATGTTGTTTTTTAGTTTAGATCCTTCAAGAGTGGATTTACCAATAATCGCTTTAGTGATGACCATTGAGTCTCCAAATACTAAGAGAGCTTTGATATCTACTTCCCTAGCTATATACAAATTGCATAGAAAGGCATATGCTTTTGTTAAATTGTTTGAGACAATACCTAGACCCCATCCATAAGAATTTATTGATATTCCTCTGGGATTAGAAAACTCACCCCCCCCCTCGCTGCCCACTCCTATCACCCCTTAAAAAATTGAAGTACATGGGGGTGGGATTTTAAATTTGGCATTGGGATGGGCTTTGATCCATTTATGTGTGGCTTTAAATTTGAACAACATGGGGTTGGGCTTTGATCCACTTGTGTGTGCGCGGGTCATGATCCAAAATTTAGGGGGTATATGGTCTAAATTCGGATGAAAAAGTCATAAATCTATAAAGCTAATATATTTCCCATGTGGATCAAGGAGATGCCCACCTCCTCATTAATTAATTGGGCTAACAAGTTGCCCATATGGGTGAAAGAGAGTCCCACCTCTCCATTATTGTATTGGGTCTTGTTTTCCACTACATAGTTAGTTAGGTAGTTAGATCTATTATTATAATAATAGAGACTCATTTAATGAGCTCTTTCCATTATTGTATCAAGCTTTATTTTCCACTACTTAGTTAGCTGAGTAATTAGATCTATTATACTAATAATAGAGACTCATTTCATGAGCTCTTTTTTACTTTGTCCAATGGACCATTTTGTAATGTTATATAAAGGCCTAGCAAGCCTTCTCATAATATCAAGTTACTCATTTTGGCTTCTCTCATATTTTCTATTGTTCATTGTGAGATTAATTAGCTTTGAGTGATTTAATAGTAGTTAGTTTTAGAGGTGAGGCTCCTCTTTGAACCTCACCTCTTGAGTACTTCATTTACATGTTTTTTTCCCATGCTGCTTTTCATGCATGATTGGTATGTCTAAGATCCTCCTCTCTTGACATTCAATCCATCCAAATCTCAGCTCCCAAGATTCAGATCAGTGATATCAGAGCAAGTATGTTGTCCATCGGAACAAGGGTTTGAAGCATGTTGCGGTTTCAAACATTTGCAGCAATCACCAACCTCCTTTTTGTACTATCAGAATCCATTTGTCGAACCATACATTGTAAGCATCATAGTTGGTCCATAGGCACTACATAACTTTTTTTACCCTTGGACCTTCGTTCACCATTTACAAGGAGAACCATACATGGATTTACTACACCATACATGGATTCACTACATATCTACATGGATCCACTACATCCATTGGTATGCAACATTTTCAACAAATTTGCAGGGTTTCCATGCTTCCCACGAAGGTTCCACAATCTCTACAACAACCCATGCTGCTCTACAAACCCTTGGCATCATTTGTGGCCCTCTACACTCGGCCAACTTCAAAGAGGTGTTGCGACCTCTATATATCATTTCATAGGCTCTACCGTAGCGCATTGGAAATATATAACTAATATCTCAAATGGGTATTTCGCAAAATTTCATTTGGCTTCCTGGTTTGAGAGATATCATCAATTGAATCTCAACATGTATTTGACCCAAAGAGGTCGCACATACCACCATCTTCAACGGCATTTTTATCCCTGGTCAGGAAACCACATATGGATGGAAATATCTCTTCAGTATCTTAAATGGGTATTTCACGGAATCTCATTTGGCTTCATGGTTTGAGAGATATCATCAATTGAATCTCAACATGTATTTGACCCAAGGAGGCTGCGCATACCACCATATTCAACGGTATTTTTCTCCATGATCAAAAAACTACATAAGGAGTTCCACATATGGATTGAAATATCTCTTCAATATATAAAATGGGTATTTCATGGAATTTCATTTATTTGTTTGGTTTACAATATATCTGTGTTTGAAGCAGCACATGTCTATAACCAGCATGGTCGTTCTCCCATCAACTTCGGCATGGTTTTTCTCACTCCATGGGCCACCTCATAACAAGTTCCATATACCGATGGAAACATCTATTCAATATCTCAAATGGGTCTTCAATGTAATTGGATTTCATCACCTGTAGCAGAACTTGTGAATAAATTTGTAGAAGGAGATTCAAAGCCTTCAAAGCCATAATTTTTCCATTTTTATTAATGTAAACGGTTATGGGTCAACCACACAAAACCCTTCCCTTTATTGGGAATTATAAAATTGTACTCATAGTTATCTTTGTAGCATGGGTGAAATGATGGGGACCATCATTTTCTAAGGGGGGAGGAATGATCTGAAATTTAGGGGGTATATGGTCTAAATTTGGATGCAAAAGTCATAAAGATATAAAGCTCATAGATTGTCCATGTGAATCAAGGAGATGCCCACCTCCTCATTAATTAATTGGGATAACAAGTTTTCCATATGGGTCAAAGAGAGTTTCACCTCTCCATTATTGTATTGGGTTTTGTTTTCCACTACTTAGTTAGTTTGGTAGTTAGATATATTATTATAAAAATAGAGATTCATTTAATGAGCTCTTTCCATTATTGTATCGAGTTTATTTTCTACTACTTAGTTAGCTCGGTAGTTGTATATATTATACTAATTTTTGGCCCTTGACTAGGTTTTGTGGAAACGCTGGTCATGTTTGACCAATTTTGGGACTTCAATAGGCTAGTTGAAGACGGAGCGCAAGTCGAAGTGGAGATCGCGGAATCTCGGCCCCTTTTTAGGGCAGTTTTTGGATTAGGGTTTATGTAACGGGTATGGGGATGTCGGCCCATGGGTTTACCCATTTTTAGACCCTTTTATAATGTATAAATAAGTAGCTAGGAGATGTAAGAAGTAGACCTAGTAGATCTAGTTGGCCAGTGAGCTAAGTGCGAATAGATGTAAATGCTTCATGCATGTTGTGTTAAACACTTGTAGAGCTAAGTGCAAGTGGTTGTAAGAAGCTTGTGTGAAGATTGTAAGAAGGCTTTGTGTTGTAACCTAGCTTGGGGAAGGAGGATCTGGCGAAGTGCACGCAGATCTCCTGTCTTATGCGAAGTAGGATTTTTTGGCTTTGTGCATGTAGATGATTGACAGAAGACAATAAAGAGAAGAAGAGTTGGTGGACGTAGCCCCAGGCTGGGAGTGAACCACGTATATCCTATGTTATGGCTTCTTTGTGCATTATGGTTGTTATATTGTTCATATGATTTATTCTTACCTTCATGAATGTTTAGATACATCTGATATGATAGCTTGGTGCTTAGCCATGTGAATGAGTGATAGATATGATTTATCTCTATATGCTAAGTGCTTGAATGTGTTAGGTCTTGTTGAATACTGCGTTGCTCTATAATTAGGTTTTATCTGCGCTGTGAACAAGGGTTGAATACTAATGAACGATAATTGCTAAGAGCTATGTTAGAGTGTTGTAATCACATATATGTGTCCCAGCTAGGTTGCAGACACTTGAGTCTTGCAATCACCCCTGCCTCTACCTCGGGTGAGACTTCATTTGCTTCGCAAGTGTTTCCGAAAGGGCCGGTAGTTAGGGTTTTGTTGGTGCGTTGTTGAAGCGTTGAACCCTGGGTTTGCCCCTGTGCCAACAAATGGTTTCGTTGTCAAGACCTGAAACTGTGATTGTTGGGAACTGAGGAAAAGAGAAAGATTTGTGCGTAGATCTGTTGTTTTAAGTGCACAGTATTCTATGTGAATTGCGAAGCTTTGTGCTAAGAAAGGAATCAGAACTGAAGAAAAGAGGTAAGACCTTAAATATTTTTGCTTTGATAAAGGTAAGATAATTGGAAATTTTTGTTTCGAAAGTATGGATCTAGGTATGTTTGATAGATTTTGTCCTAGTCTGAAAACTAGGGCACAACTAGGAGAAAGAATATATGAAATGAATAGATCTGATAGAAGTAATGAAAGATATGTTATTCCTATGTGTAGAAAATATTTTTGGACTAACAAATGGATGCAGGATCCTAGAAATAATTTTTTGCAGGTTAGTTATTGTGATCCTAGTGCGCAGTATAGGAAAGGTTGGGGATCATTTAAGAGAAAAAGAGGATTAACCCTTTGTTACAGTTGCAGAAGATCAGGACATCTGGCTAAGGAAAGCCCTGGTAGAAACCCTACTTATCTTTGTTTCAAAGTTGTGGATCATGAAGTTCTGGATTGCCCTAGAATGATTGCTAAAGTTGGGAAGATGAATATGAGACAAGAAAACCCTAAGAAAGGCCAAGAAACTAAGGATGTGATAAAATCCCAGAAAGAATTAGAAACTATATTATTGGAGATAAAAGAAACCTTGAATGATCACAGAGACACCAATATATCAAAGATCTTAAAAGAAAAAGAGTGCATAGAAACAAGAATAGGAGACTTTGACATAGACTGTGTTCTGGATGAGGAGACACAGGTGAATATCATGATAGAAAGAACTTGGGAAATTTTGGGAAAGCCTGCTACGACTCCTTCATTGGGAGGAATAGGATTATTTAGAGGAAAGTTGATAGCCCTATGTGGAAGACTTACCCATATATCTATGAGTACTCATGGAACTTCAACAGAGGAAGAATTTGAGGTCGTTAAATTTGTTGAGAATAGCGCCCCATTTGCTATTTTTCTAGGAAAAACCTGGATTGAGAATGATCAAATCAGAAGGGAAAAAGAAAAGGAAGCTCTTGAACAGAAAAAGAAAGAACTAAGAGATTTCATGGCCAGGAGAATAGTGCACTTACTAATAGAACAAGAAGACCAGTCGAAGCTACTGAGGACCAGAGATCTGGACGTCGAAGTTGAAAGAACACAGGAAGACTTGAAACACCTATTTGTACAAGAGAGTAGAGCACCTGCTCCATAAAAAGAAGAAGTATTACCCTCAAATCCTATGAAAGAATCTCATCAGCACGAAGTTACTATGTTGAGTACAGATAAGAATAAGAATGGAAAAAGGAATACTGAGATGCATATCACAGGAAAGAAGGCTAGAAATCTCAGCAAGAAGAAAGCAAAGCTAGAAAAATTGCAAGAGGCACCAGAAAGGACTTCACATAAAGAAGGTTTACAGAAATTGAACTTCGTCGGGATATCAGAACAGCACAGATTGGCACTTCGCCATGGCAGAGCAATATGACCATTGGAGGCATTATGACCGTTAAATCGACGCACCTGAATGGTTAGAACAGCAGTTATGATCAGAAAGCTCGCCATTGGACCGTTGGGACCGTGCCATAACGGATGGAACTCCATTGATTAAGGCTTTTCGGCCCGTTGGAAGAATTTTTTACGACGTTGTCTATTTATCCCGTCGAATGTTGCACCGATAACACTTCTGTGAATTATATCCAAGCCCACAGAGAATTCATTGTTATCACGTTGTGCCTATTGAGACTTCGCCACCCGCTCTATTACATTGAGTGTTTGATCACCGACCTGAGCGTGTATGTCGGACGAACTCAACGCAGTAGAAAATTTTGTTGAAGAAATTCTAATCGACCTCATGTCTGAGAAGGTGATGTCCACAAGAATTCAGGCTTCATCAACGTGAGGAGTGCAAGCCTCCCCGTCGAATGCTCGTGGATTTTGACTATCCCGAGCTGGGACCGAGAAACGAACCAAGCATCATGATGACTTGGCGAATGCGAAGCTCATCCCATCCATCCTACCCGACTACATCCTTCCTCTGGCTGGCACG
>JASDQU010211212.1:0-17105 GCA_032191745.1 Picea mariana | reverse complement strand
TGGTGTGGCGTGTGAATTGGGACCCATCTCCTATCATTTCACCCATCGTGTCATGTTTCCCCTCTTTCCACCTGTACTCCACTCACCCGCACGATAGGGCCGTTCCTAATGTCCATTTGCCAACCCTGAAGGGACTCGTCTCTATTGGCCAGTTACCAGCCCTACCGGGGTTTGGCGGTTGCAGAGTCGAATGATTCGACATCACTGTAGCGCTAAGGCATGAAATACAAAGAGGCAACACGATTATTTGACCTGTGATCATGACCCACAATCACATGGGAACAAAGAGAGAGAAAGAGCTAGCTTGCGCTAGGCCTCCATAGGTAATTCGGGCGCTCTAATTCTGCAGAAATCATCGAAAATTTGATTATGGTAGTGGATATGGGACAGGTTCCCAAGGGGAACATATAACAAACTAAAGATGAAAAAGACTGGACCGTGCAAGGTCATAAGGAAATTTCGGGCAAATGCATATGAGACTGAATTACCTGATGGGATCGGAATCTCACCGATATTTAATGTTGCGAATTTGTACCCCTACCAAGATGAAGTAGCAGGAGCAGAATATGAGAAAAAAGAAATTCAATGGACAAAACAAATGCCTATAGCTGAAAAGCCACAGATGGAAAGCATAATTGACAAAAGTATTAGCAAAAGGACTAGAAGAAAAGAGTATTTTGAATACTTCGTCAAATGGAAGGGTCATCCAGTTGAAGATGCTAGTTGGGAAGATGAAGCAAAAATTCATAAGCATGGACAAACCGTGAAAAATCTCATGAACAAGAGTTCATGAAAATTTTCAAGCGAGGGAGTATGATGCAGGAGCATCATAAGCAGCCAACCAAGCAAGTAACAAAAAAGGTGGAAGACAGCTGGAAAAGAACCAACGCACGTTTTTGAATTTTTTTGAAAAATTAATGAAGCATATATTAATGTGATAGCTGGGGAAGAGTACTTACATTTATATCTTAGATGTTGTAAACAGATCTTGAGCACTGCTCTCATCTGTAGAATGTAAAGGCATTTATATGTAATTAATGAAAGTAAGTAGATTTGAATTCATAGATTAGACAGTTTAGAGAGTAGGAGGGAAAATGGATATAGAAACCCTCACCCTTGTATCATTGTAACATTATCATCATTGAGAGTTGTAGCAGAGAACTGTAGAGAATAACCCATGTATAGGAGCACTTGAGTTAATATATGAAGCTTTGACTCATTTTCATGGTGTTATGATGCTTATTGTTTGCCTCTGTTGAATGGTATGTTTACAGTTGTTTGTTTTATCTGTTATGCATTTGTTTTAATGCTATGTTGTGTGTATGATTTCAAGGTGAATGTATGAAGTCTAAGAGGGAAGAAGAAAGAGTTTCAATTGTTTCTCTTCTTGAGAATTTCTGCAAGGAGTTCAGTGAAACGTCCATAAGGTGTGCATTGACAAAAGTCTTAGTTTTATCTCAGAAAGCTCAGGAGAGATACCGTTGTTCTCATTTCCCGCAGAAGTGTAGGTGAGGCACAGAGATGTGCAAGGTGTGCGCAGGCTAGTGAAGCCTTGGAAGTTATCATCTAAGGTGAATTTGAAAGATTTTTGTTGTAAGGAGTTCACAGGGTCGAAGACTGAAATAACCAGAGGTTATTTGAAAGATTGCCGCAAGGAGTGCAAGAAGGATCTTTTGGAGACTAGAGTTTGCAAGTGAAAGATCAGGAGGGATAGTACCTTTGAAGTGTTCAAAGGGAGATGAAATTCAAAAGCATCTCATAAAAGACAAGTTCAAGAGGGAGAACACCGATTCGTCTCATAGAAGTCATTGAGGAGTGAATCGGGCAGTTAGAATTCTCCGAGGAGAACTCACAAAATCAGGGGGGCTGTAGGATCCAAAGGAGCTGTAAGGAGGTTATAGGTTGGGTGAACCCATCACTTTGGTTTCCAAAATCAATGTGGACCATTTATTGTGGTCAGTTGAGCCATTAGATCATTTCATAATTTCATGTTTCATAGGTCCGGAGTGTAAGACAAAACCATTGGTCACTCTAGCTCCTGAATCGAGAAATGGATTATCTCATGTGAAGTTGAATGAGTGAATTTTCGGCACTTTGGGAATTCAGGGTTCATTATTTCGGGGGTCATGACGGCAAGGAACCGGGACATAGTGGAGTGAAAATATTGAATTCTCGAAATGCGATAGGACTTTGGCATGGAATTTCAACATTTTAACACTTCTGGTGTCGGGAAGTAGAGGAGGCAACGATCTTTGGAATCAAGAGTTTCAAACTCCTAGTTTGCAAAAAGCCGAAAGATCCAGAGTCGTCGGATCGTGGAGGATCTTAGCCATAAATCACATTGGAGGCGAGGTTTCAGTAATTCAAAGATCAAATTTTTGGGAGATGAGGAACCTTTCTGCTGTGGATCTCGCAAGTCATGAAATCTCGAAGAGTGAAAGGAAAAATTCCCGAAAACATTGAAGGACAATAGCCATGGGCCCAATCGGGTTTCGGGGTTATGGGAGTCAAGAGACAGAGTTGTATGTCAACACAAATTCCGAAATTGCAAAAAGGAAAAATATTAAAGGTGGGTCTTAAGGATTAATCGGAGGATATGTGCGACGGAAGTCAAGGGAGTGGTCAAGGTTCAGAGAAATTACCGAAATACCTTCGATCTCACCAAAAGGGGAAATTTTGGAAACCAGAAAATCATAAGGGAAGAGGAACAAGTGTTGGTCGATCACTCAAGTTATGAAAAGTTAAAATAAGTAGAAACAAGAGGCGTGTGTTCGGCGCATTGAAGGATTCAACCCTCGTTGACGTTTCTGGTTTCATAAGTTGAAGAGACAAGAGGCTCGACAACAGAAGTCGCGAAATCGCAAAATCTGTAAGCCTAAAAGGAAAAGAAAATCCCCGATCATATTTGTTGGTCGGTTGTGGAATACACCTTGTGTGTGTGGTATTCCCTGTGGGGAAGCCAAAGAGTCAATCAGACTCAGGGGAAGATTTAGAACGATCCTGCGTGGATCTTGGCCCAGGGGTTGGGGTCTGCATCACCATGCCATGACTTGTCATGCCATTCCTTTCCTTTCCATTTCATTCCATTCCTTTCCTTCCATTGCCATGTCATTCCATGCCTTGCCAAGCCATGCCATTCCATTCCATGCCATGCCATTTACATTCCATTTCCAAGTCATTCCATTACCATGCTAATCCATTCCATGGGATGCCATTACCATGCCATTCAATTTCCATGCCTTGCCTTGCCTTCAATTTCCATGCCATGCCTTGCCTTTTCATGTCATGTGATTCCATGCCTTACATTTCCTTCTCATACCATACCTTGCTATGTCATTCCTTTCCTTTCCATGCCATGACATTCCTTGCAATGCCATGACTTGCCTTACATTGTATTTCCTTTTCTTTCCATTCCATGCCATTCCTTGCATTTCTTCTCCTTTCCTTTCCTTTCCATGACATGACATGCCTTGCCTTTTCATGCCTTTCAATTCCATGCCTTGTGTTGCCTTGTCTTGTCATAACATTCATTTCCTTTCATTTCCTTTCCATGCCATGCCATGCCATGCCATGCCTTGCATTTCCTTTCCTTTCCATTCCATTCCATTCCTTCTCATGCCTTTCAATTCCATGTCATTACCACGCCATTTCTATTCCATGCCAAGCCATGCCATGCCATGCCATTTCTTTAATTTTCACACTTTCCCTTGCCATGCCTTGCCTTTCCTTTCCAAGAAATGGTATGGTATGGTATGATATGGTATGCCTTGCCTTTCCTTTCCATGGTATGGTATGGTATGGTACTCCTTTCTTTTCCTTGCCATGGTATGGTATGCCTTTCATTTCCTTTCCAAGCCATGATATGTTATGGTATGGTATGGTATGTATTTCCTTGCCTTTCCTTTCCATGGTATGGTATGATATGATATGGTATGCATTTACTTTCCTTTCCATGGTATGGTATGGTATGGTATTCCTTGTATTGTCTTTCCAAGCCATGGTATGTTATAGTATGGTATGGCATTCCTTGCCTTGCCATGGTATGGTATGATATGATATGGTATGGTAACATATGGTATGGTATGTATTTCCCTTGTATTTTATGTTATTCCTTGTCCTTGTATGGTATGGTATCCTTGGCATGGCATGGTATTGTATGGTATGGTATGACTTCCCTTTCCATTCCTTATCATGGTATAGTATGGTATGTCTTTCCTTGTCATGCCATGGTATGGTATGGTATGGTATGGTATGTCTTTCCGTGCCTTGTCATGGTATGGTATGGTATGTATTTCAAGGAAAGGCAATTGAAGGAAAGGAAAGTGAAGGCAAGGTATGCAAGGTAGGAAAGTGAATGCAAGTAAATTGAATGCAAGGAAAGTGAATGCAATGCAAGTGAAGGCAAGGTATGCCATGCATTTCCTTTCCATACCATGCCATGTCATGCCATGCCTTTCATTTCCATGCCATGGCCTTCCTTCACTTTCCATCCTTGTCATGCCATGCCTTGCCATTTCATTCCATTCATTTACTTGCCATGCCATGCCTTTCCTTTCCATGCGATTCCTTTCCATGCTATGCCTTGCCATACCATGCCATTCCCATGCCAATTCTATGCCTTTCCAAGCCATGTTGTGCCATGCCATGCCATGCCTTTCCTTTCCATGGTATGGTATGGTATTGTATCATATGGTATGCCTTGCATTGCCTTGCGATGGTATGGTATGGTATGTCTTTCCTTTCCTTGCCAATCCATGGTATGGTATGGTATGGATTTCCTTTCCTTTCCTTGCCTTGTCATGGTATGGTATTGTAAGGTATGGTATGTGTTTCATTGCCTTTCCATGATATGGTATGGTATGATATAGTATGCCTTTCCTTTCCTTTCCAAGCCATGGTATGGTATGGTATGCTATGCTATGCTATGGTATGCCTTGCCTTGAATTTCCATGGTATGGTATGGTATGGTATTCCTTGCCTTGTATTTCCTCGCCAAGCCATGCTATGGTATTTCTTGCCTTGCCTTTCCTTGTCATGGTATGGTATGACCTTCCTTGCCTTGCCATGGTATGGTATGGTATTCCTTGCCTCACCTTGCCTTTCCTTTCATTTCCATGGTATGGTATGGTATGGTATGCCTTTCCTTACCTTTCTTTGGTATGGTATGGTATGATATGGTATGCCTTTCCTTGCATTTCCATGCTATGGTATGGTATGGTATTCCTTTCCTTTCCATTTCATTCCATTGTATGGTATGGTATTCCTTGCCTTGCCTTTCCTTGCCTTTCCTTTCCATGGTATTGTATGGTATGGTATGGTATGGTATGCCTTGCAAGGAATGGAAATTGAAGGAAAGGCAAGTGAAGGAAAGGTATGCAAGGTATGAAAGGAAAGGAAAGTCAATTGAAGGAAAGGAAAGTGAAGGCAAGGAAAGTGAAGGAGTAAAGGTATGCGATGCCTTGTGTTTCCATGCCATGCCTTGCCTTTCCATGACGTACATTTCCTTTGCTTCACTTTCCATGACAAGCCATGCATTTTGTTTCCTTCACATGACATGCCACACCTTCTTATTATTTGTCTTGCTATGCCATGACATGCCATGACTTGCATTTCCTTCACATGCAATGCCATGCCTTCCCATTTCATGTCATACCTTGCCTTTCCATGTCATGTCTTTCCTTTCCATTCCATGCCTTGGCATCCCATTCCTTGCCATGTCATGCCGTGTCTTTCCTTGCCTTCACTTGCCATACTTTTCCTTTCCATACCATGCCTTGCCATGCCATGCCATGTCTTGCCTTGCCATGCCTTGCCTTGCCTTCACTTTCCATGCCATGCCATGCCACTCCTTTCCTAAATGAACAAGTTTAATAACTAAATGAACATGTTTAATACATAAATGAGCAATTTTCATACATAAATAATGATTTTACTAAATGAACAAGTTTTCTATGTAAAAATTACAATCAAAGTATTCATTAAGCATGTAATTCTACAACTTGCTATCTCATATATCTTAAATAAAATTACTTGCATGAGAATTTCAATGTCATAACATAAGATCTTTTTATTCATATATCTAAGGTATCTTCATAGTTGTAAAACATGGATTATCATAATTAATAGGATTTACCTAGATGTATACCTACACGTACACCTAGACCTAGAGATAGACCTTGGCTTACCTTGCAATGTCATGCCATGCTTAGCCTTGTCATGTATTTCCTTCGATTTCCTTTCCTTGTTTTTCCTTTCCCTGCATTTCCTTCCCTTTCCTTGAATTTCCATACCAACATGTCCCCGAATGGCTTGAGGAGGTGAGTTCCAACTCGCAATAAAATTCAAACTAAGATTTGGATGGGTGAACCATCAGTTGCATTGGATCTTTAGCATTGGATTTCATCTAGTGGGTCCTTTCTAGTTTCATTCTATCTATTGGATAACTCTTTTTGGGAGTATCTCCATCACTATGGTTTTTCTCAATGAGGCCTAGTGTGATTTTTGAAGAGGAGGTCGATTTTAAAGAACACTATATGTGGCGTTTGTGGGTATTGTATTCATGTGGGCCTTGGAAAAATAGACTTGAAGTGTCTTACAAAACTCCATTATGCTCCTTAGTTTGGATTTTATGCCCCAAGAAAAAATCGGCCACATGTCCCTAAATGGCTTGAGGAGGTGAGTTACAAATCGTGATAAAACTCAAACCGAGACTCAGATTGATGAAATGTCAATTTCATTGGATCTAAAGCATTGGGTTTCAGCTAGTGGGGCCCCTCTATTGTCATTTTGTTGACTAGAAAACTATTTTTTGTAATATCTCCAACATTAGGTTTTTTTTCTCAATGAGGGATAATGCAATTTCTGAACAAGATGTCAATTTTCAAGAACACTGTGTGGGGAATTTTTGGGTACTGTAGTCATGTGGGCCTTGGCCAAAAAGACTCATAAGATCTTACTTAACTCTGCTATGTTTCTTAGTTTGGATTTTACGCCTCGGGACCAAATTTTCCACATGTCCCTGAATGGCTTGAGGAGGCGAGTTACAACTCACAATAAAAATGAAACCAATACTCGGATGGAAAAACTATTTATTTAATTGGATCTGGAGAACTGGGTTNCTGTTGTCATTTCGTCAACTAGAAAACCATTCATTTGAGTATCTATAACTTTAGGGTTTTTCTCAATGAGGCATAGTGAAATTTATGAAGAGGAGGTCTATTTTCAAGAACATTGTGTGTGGAATTTTTGGATAGTGTAGTCGCATGAGACTTGGACAAATAGATTTGTGGAAGCTTACGAAATTTAGTTATGCTTCTCATTTTGGATTTTATTCCCCTAGACCAAATTGGCCACGTGTCCTCGAATGGCTTGAGTAGGTGAGTTGCAACTCATGATAAAAATCAAATCGGGAATCAGATAGATGAACCATGAGTTGCATTAGATTTGGAGCATAGGGCTTCATCTAGTGGGGCCCATCCTCTGTCATTCTATCAACTATAAAACCGTTTGTTGGAGTATCTCTAGAACTAGGGTTTTACTTAATGAAGCATAGTGCAATCTTTGAATAGGAGGTCAGTTTTAAATAACACTATGTGGGGAATTTTTGGGTAGTGTATTCATGCCGGCCTTGGGAAAGAAAACTTTCAAGAACTTACAAAACTTTGTTATTCTATTTGGTTTAGATTTTATGCCCCTGAACCAAATTGGCCACATGTCCTTGAATGGCTTGAGGAGGCGAGTTGCAACTCATGATAAAACTAAAACCGAGACTCAAACAGAGGAACCGTTAGTTGCATTGGATTTGGAGCATCGATTTTCAACTACTGGTGCCCCTCCATTGTCATTCCTTCAATCAAAAAAATGTTTGTTGGAGTATCTGTGGCACTAGGGTTTTCCTTAATGAGGCATAGTGCATTTTTTTAAGAGGAGTTCAATTTTAAAGAAAACTATGTGGGGAATTTGTGGGTAGTATAGTCACATGGTCCTTGGACAAATAGACTTGTGGGAGCTTACAAAACTATGTTATGCTACTCGGTTTTTTTTTTATGCTCGAGGACTGAATTGGTGACATGTCCCTAAATGGCTTGAGGAGGCAAGTTGGAGCTCACGATAAAATTCAAATCACGTCTCTGATGGATGAATCATCAATTGCACTGTATCCGGAGAACCAATTTTCAACTAGTGGTGCCCCTCGTTTTTCATTCCATTGATTGAAAAATCATTTTTTGGAGTATCTCCAATAATAGGTTTTTTCTTAGTGCTTATTACATATGTTTGAGAATTTAACACCTTTTTAGGATAAACATGGCATGTTTAGTGAAGGATTTTCAAGGCCTTTCAAGTGAATTCATGGAAAGGAAAGGCAAGGAAAGACAAGGCATGGCAAGGTAAGGCAAGGAAATACAAGGCATGATAAGTGAATGCATGGTAAGGGAAGGTGAGGAAAGACAAGGCATGGCAAGGTAAGGCAAGGAAAGGAAAGACATGGGAAGGAAAGGGAAGGAATGACATTTAATGGAAAGGAAAGGAAAGGCATGAAAAGGAAAGACAAGAAATGGAAAGTAATGGCAAGTGAAGACAAGGAATGGCAAGGCATTGCAAGGAAAGTGAAGGCATGGCAAGGCAAGTGAAGGAAAGTGAAGGCATGGAAAGTGAAGGCAAGGAAAGTGAAGGCATGATAGGTGAAGGGAAGGAAAGGAAAGTTAAGGCAAGCCAAGTGAGTTCAAGGAAAGGAAAGTGAAGGAATGGAAAGTGAAGGTGTTAGCACTAAAATTCATACTTTGACTGCTAAAATGTAATCTCAACACCCATCATAATGTAAAATATAATTTTGGTTTTGATAAGGTGGATCAGAAATATGGATAAAGAAATAGAGAGGGCTACAAACTGTAGATCAATAGGCTACACCAATGGGCAATGGAGTCACAAACATCCTACTCATCGAAGGCACAAAAGATGCTCAACAAAAAACAAGATTATATGCTGATAGGTGGAAGAATGAAGAAAGAAAGAATAAGATGGAATGTTCACTAAATAGAGATCCTCTCAATTTAATGAATCAACAAATACTTGAATATAAAAAATGATTGATGGGAAAAATACAATAGATCCTCTGCTGCTTAGGGATCCATAAATCATTGACAACCTTTGATCCTCAAATCTGAAATATATTCAAATAAGAAGAAATATAAACAAAAGAGTTAAAATATGAAATCACAGCTCTTATGAGTCTCCAATAGCAGTAATTCTTACAATCCTAAAATGCCTAGAGGCTTACAAATGAACACACATGTGAAAACTGCCTACTACATCTCTCTCTAGCCTCTCTTAGCTCATGAATCCCCTCTCCAAGAGATCTTTCTTTCCTTAAATAGAAAATAGAATATTCATAACCTTAGGAGATCAAATCCCATCTCATCCATTGGATTCTAAACCTTGGAGATAGGTGGAAACAATCAAAGAGACAAAATTCCAACAAACTGCTAATTTTCAAGAATTTGTTGGAAGTCATTAATAAAATGTCTCCACCTCATTGCATGAGGAATTTTATAGAGATAAATATTAGGTGTAGGTGTCCCTTTACATCTAAATGATCCTTGAGAATCCATTTGAATCCTCCTTGACAGGTGGAAACCTCCCAACAAGGCGAATATCAAAATTGTGACCGCTACAGGAAATTAGGTAGCACCATTGTAAAACAGTTGGTAGTGCCACTTCTATGTATAATATATATCAAGCCATAAAACATCTTTAAAACCTGAGAGAGATTTTTTTTATTTGGAATTTTATAAAAAAAAACCTCCAATTTTCAAAAATACCTTCTCAATTGTTCACATTCCAAGTTTTAAATTAGTGACTCAAAATTGATAGAATAACTCTACACAATTCAGCCTCTTCCAGAATTTCAGTAGCGCCTGCCTGTGTGTCTGCGTGAAATTCGGTAGCGTAAATCTGTGGGTGATTTTGATGCTTGGAACCTTGTGAGAGTGTTTTAAATGCTTTTTCTTGACACTTGGCACCTTAACCAATCTTGTGCTAACATAGGGTCCATGGGGGATAAAGTCCTCCCTGTGAGGTTCTAAGAACTCTTGTAGTTTCAGTGCCTTATCCTTTGTGATTTTGGATTCATACTCTGATGAATCGTGTTGAAGACAACATACTAACAACTTATATTACTCTAATTTCAAACAGAAATCAAACACACATGATCTTGATGGAGCTTATTTATGTAAAAAACCTAAGCTAATTGACTTTTACAATGGGATAGGTGAAAGAAAACTTCCACCAAATCCATTCAAGCAACTTACTGACATGATTCTTTATAATGCCAATGATTGACATCAGAGAAGAGGAATATGACAATGTTTTGAAAACATTTTTTTTATCTCTTCTGACTGTTGCTAACACAATAAAATTTAGAGGTTCCAGAACATTTGAGAAATACAACTCCATATACACCCCTACAGGGTCATAAAAATGGTGACAAAAAACATGGCCCTAATAGCATATTTCTTTTTCCACTTCAAGTTGCTTACTATAAATTGTGGGTACAAGTGGAATTAGGATTGATGTAGGTGGTTGTTGATCAACTGATGACTGTTGATTTACTTTTGGTTGTGTATAAATGATCTCTTCATGTGCCTCAACTATGGGTTGCTCCTGGTCAAATCTTCGAGTTATGTCTTCTGTGACAAGGCCAAACTCTGCATCATACTCCTTGTCTTTATAGTGATCAAATATAGGATAATATTATTGCTCATCATCACAAGAATATTCATCAAAAATAGGCTTCCCTTCATACCTATGATCAACCTCTAAAACAATAATTTCATCAAGAATATAATTGTTAAAAATATCCATTTTAGGAACAACAGTAACGGTTGCTTCTAGTTGTTCATACACATGATTTTCATTTGAAACAATTTTATGAATGTTGTCCTCTCTGAATACAGGAGTATTCTTTATGATTTCATTTGCACAGTGAATAAAATTGTTTTCATCTTTATATTTAGCAATGCAATCTAACAAATCTTGAGCACATTCTACATATCCCTCACAACAGTTATGACAAATAATTTCAGAGGGATAAAACATTTTGCATTGTTCATTGAATACTCTTTGTAAATACTTCAAGGATGAAATGCTAGAAGGGGGTAACGAGAAATACCATTTACGCGCATCCTCATCTAATGAACACATCAACATTTCCATCAATATATCTTCATGATGGATGTTAATTTGTTGCATCAAAGCATGAAATTATTGAACATGCTCAATAGGGTTCTCATCCTCCCCTTCATAAAATATAGGCAGCAGATATGTTCATTCATCAATAAGAGGAACAGGATGTGGATAATCATGTATGGATGAGAAATTGAGTGGGGAAAACCTCCTGGCCAGGATAGCCTTCATAGCCATTTAATTGGCCTCATTCCAGTGGAGTCACCAACAAGTTCTGAACAATGGATTCACCATGGTGAATGTGTAGTCTTGAAGGTGTCCAAATTCAGTCACCATCTAAATCTGGAGCTGTGCAATGTCATTCTTCCCAGGGAGCTTTTCAATCTTCTCAAATCTGTCCCCGACAATGGCACCAAAAATGTTAGCACTGAAAGTCACACTTTGACTGCTAAAGTGTAAGCTTAGCACCCATCAGAATGTAAGAGATAATTTTGGTTTTGAATAGGTGGATCATAAAGATGGATAAATAAAGATAGAGGGTTGCAAACTGTAGATTAGTAGGCTACACCAATGGACAATGGAGTAACAAACATCCTACTCATCGAAGGCACACAAGATGTTCAACAGAAAACATGATTATATGTTGATAGGTGGAAGAATGAAGAAGGAAAACATAAGATAGAATGTTCACTAAACAAATATCCTCTCAATTTAATGAATCAACAAATACTTTAATATAACCAATGATTTATGGGCAAAATACAACAAATCATCTACTGCTTAGGGATCCATAAATCATTGACAACCTTTTATCCTCAAATATGCAATATATTCAAATAAGAAGAAATATAAAAAAAAGAGTTACAATCTGAAATCACATCTCTCATGAGTCTCCAATAGAAGTAATGCTCACAATCCTAAAATTCCCACAGGCTTACAAATGAACACACATAGGAAAACTGCCTGCTACATCTCTCTCTATCCTCTCTTGGCTCATGAATCCCCTCTACAAGAGATATTTCCTTCCTTAAATAGAAAATATAATCCTCATAACCGTAGGAGTTCGAAACCCATATCCTCCATTGGATTCTAAACCTTGGATACAAGTAGCAACAATCAAAGAGACAAAAATCCAACAAACTACTAATTTTCAGGAATTTGTTGGAAGTCATTAATAAAATGTCTCCACCTCATTGCATGAGGCATTTTCTGGAGATAAATCTTAGGTGTAGGTGTCCCTTGACATATAACAGATCCATTTGAATCCATTCTAATCCTCCTTGACAGGTGGCAACCTACCAACAAGGCGAATATCAAAACCGTGACCGCTACATGAAATTAGGTAGCGCCGATGTAAAACAATTGGTAGCACCAATTCTATGTCTAATATATCTCAAACCATAACACATTTTGAAACACTGAGAAAGGTTTCTTTTATTGGGAATGTTATAAACAAAAACCTCCTCCAATTTTCAAAAATACCTTCTTAATTGTTGACAATCCAAGTTTTAAATTAGTGACTCAAAACTGGAAGAATAACTCTGCACAATTCAACCTCTGCCAGAATTTTGGTAGCACTCGCCTCTGTGTTTGCGTGCAATTTGGTAGAATAAATCCATGGGAATTTTTTATGCTTGGAACCTTGTGAGAGTGTTTTCAATGCTTGTTCTTGACACTTGGTACCTTAACAAATCTTGTTCTAATAGAAGGCATGAAAAGTTAAGGAAAGGCAAGTGAATGCATGGAATGGAATGGAAAGGCATGGAAAGGCAATGCAAGAAAAGGAAAGTGAAGGAATTCAAGGCATATAAATACAAGAATAACATAGAAAATGAAGGAAAGGAATGACAAATGAAGGTAAGGCAAGGAAAGTGAAGGCATGGAAATTGAAGGAAACACAATTGAAGGCATGGAAAGTGAAGGCATGGCATGTGAAAGCATGATAAGTGAAGGCAAGACAAGTGAAGGCATGACAAGTGAAGTAAAGGAAAGGAAACTGAAGGAATGGAATGGCATGGCGAGGCAAGGAAGCCATGGAAATGTAATAATACCATAGAAAGTGAAGGGAAGTGAAGGCATGGCATGACATGGCAAGGAAAGGAAAGGAATGAAAAATAAATGCAAGTAAAGTCATGGAAAGTGAAGACAATTTAAGGCATGACAAGTGAAGGAAATTGAAGGCATAGAAAGTGAAAGAAAGTGAAGGAAAGTGAAGGCATGGAAAGTGAAGGAAAGTGATGGAATGCCATGGCATGGAAAGAAAAGGAAATGCATGGAAATAAAATGCAAGTGAATGAATGGAAAGTGAAGGCAAGTGAAAGAATGGAAAGTGAAGGAAAGTGAAGGTGAGTGAAGGCAAGTAAAAGGATGGAAAGTGAAGGAAAGGAAATTGAATGCAAGACAAGACAAGGAAAGTGAAGGCAAGGAAAGGCAAGGAAAGTGAAGGTGAGGCAAGTGAAGTGAAGGAAAGTGAAGGTGAGGCAAGTGAAGGCATGGAAAGTGAAGGCAAGGCAAGGAAAGTGAAGGAAATGAAAGTGAACGCAAGACAAGGCAAGTGAAGGCATGGAAATTGAAGGAAAGGAAAGTGAAGGAATGGCATGAAATGAAAATGAAAGGAAAGGAATGGAAAGGAAATGTAAGGAAATGCAAGTTAAGGAAAGGTAAGGCATGGTATGGAAAGCCAAGGCATGGCATGTCATTCCGTGACAAATCAAGGAAATACATGGCATGAAAAGGTAAGGTGAGGCATGAAAATACAAGGATACCATAGAAATTTAAGGCAAGTGAAGGCATGTAAAGTGAAGGCATGGAAAGTGAAGAAAGGAATCTAAAGGCAGGGAAAGTGAAGGTATGGAAAGTGAAGGAAAGGCAAGGCAAGTGAAGGCATGGTAATGTAAGGAAAGTAAAGTGAAGACATGGAAAGTGAGGGAATTTCATGGTATGACAAGACAAGGGAACACATGGAAAGGAAATTCAAGGTAAGGAAAGGAAAGGCATGGCATTGAATGGAATGAAAAGGAAAGACAAGACAAGGCATGGAAATAGAAGAATACCATAACAACCATAAAATTGAACCAAAACTATTCCTTTTACATACCTATGGTCATTTAATTATGTCATCATGATCACTTCTAATATTGACGGTCTCCATTAACTTCTCGAGCTCAGAGTAGGAAAAAAGTATTTTACCTATGATGAGTTCTTACTTGGCACTATTTGTAGTTGGAGGTTTGTACCAATAACCAACTTTGTAAAGTGGTATACAACCTGACCTAGTTTATAATCTTGAAGTACATAACCGGCTTTGTTTATTTTTATTTCATAATGTTTGAGATGTTCTCCTTTAATAACCATCGACCCAATTGAAAATTCAATGCCTTTAGAGTCTGTTACTGATTGCATGAGGGTCTTCTTTCACTTTAAGCATTCTTTCAGCTAATAATTAGTCCCCAATTCATTATATCTTGGGGAAACCACTATATATACGTGCCTTGCAAAAAATGGAGTGTCAAAATGTGAGTCCACTAAATGACAAAGAATAAAACATTGATGCTAGTTATTCAAATTTTAATACAAGGATTCAATGAAATTGGCAGTACAATATTTGGGACATGATCATAATATGCTAAAATAATTGATTGGTCTTCCTCCAATTGGGATAATTCCATATTTATACATTGACCAATGGGGAGTGATACATGATCCCATCTATCAACCTAGTCCATCGATTCACAATCATCCCATTCATTACTACTACATGGACCACATATGCAAGATATTTTTCTTGTCCATATTTCAACTATTGCATTATCTAATGTTATAACTGAATGGAATCCACGAGTGCCCTACATTGTTTTTCATTCATCCCACTATGATCGATCTACATTGACCATCTCCCAAAAATATATATGTACATGTACTTTCCTATGTTATTTGTCTTCACGGGATCCTGTTCCCTCTCCCATTACTAAAGAACACCATTCAAAAATGGATTTTGCATCTCGAATGAGGGAAGTAGTTGTGAAATTCATATCTTTCCTAGGTAATGCTCTTTTTATGCATGCACCTGCTCCATTATTCTCCCCTTTCTCATCCCCAGACTCAAAATACTTCCAAATGTGTGGTACCTTTAGTGTTTTGTGCAACATACACAACCATTGAAATACAAGAGAATTTTTGAACTAGCATGCACAACCATCTAACCAAATCCAATGTTGATCCATCTATAAGTTCTTATCCTTAAGGTGATTGTAGAACAATTGAAAACAATGTTGTACATAGGCTAAGTCATGCCACTGATCATCGATTATGTAGAAGTGATACTCTTTCAATATAACTCTATTTTGTTCATTATTATCCAGTCCTTGCCTATATGTGATATGGAAAACTATGTTGACCTTCTTTGAGTGATAATATTGGCTTTGAATCTCATTTTTCAGTTGAAGCATGTAGTTCTCAGCAAAATCAACCACTGATAACAAAGTACCAACAAGAAATGTATCTCGACGTATTCTAAAATGATTTTTCTACCATTGTGCCACATGGACATGATGAACATAATGTTGTGTCTTTTCGGTTAAGTCCTTCATGAAGTCAGAAAATCGTACTTTGGAAGTAACCGATTGTATGTTTTTTCTTTTTTGTCCTTCATATGTGATCCAGATTATTTTTGGCATGAAATGAGATTGGAGATATAATAAAGAAATGCACAGAGATATCGCATATATTCAATAATATAACATAAATATATCAGATATGTAACCATAAACACAGAGGTACAGTGATACATGATTTCTATAATGAAAGAAATGTACAGAGACTGTAAAAATACAGAGTGAAAGACTCACTAGAATGATGGTAGCTTATCTCTGAGAAGAGATGTGACGGCTACTCACATTCATAAGAAGATGATTACCATGAGGCTCTGAAGGAATTTTTACAATAATAATGATGCCAAAAACCCTATACATCCAAAAACCTAACCCTAGGAAATGAAGCGCCAAAAGTCATGTGGGCCCCGTTTGGGTAAGTTAGTACATCAACTTCTTGGGGTCGTAACTTTTGCATACGATCTCCGTTTTAGGCATATGATAGCTTGTTGGAAAGGTATCGTCAAGGAGAATAATTTTTGGGGCTCAATAGTTCCTTTGGATATCATTGAGAACCTCGATCTCAAAAAACCTTCATTTAGGCCCTCAAAATGGCCCCGGAAGTAAAAACCTGCTAAAAATAGTAAATTGCCAAAATTGTCAGAAAACTGTTTTGGGCCAGTTTAAAAAGGTGGGTGGCCACCAATATCCACCTAGATCAATCCTACCTCCTTAGGAATAAATGGTCTCCATTCCGTTGAGTTCCCGGGGGAGAGGGAAAAACATTTGCTGGATATGCATCTTGGTGAGCTGCTTGTATCGCTAGAGACGTCGCGCTGCTTAGTTTGTGGAAGTCTGTCATGAACCTATTGAAGTTGAGCCTATTCAACAAGTTGAGATAAATGAGAGGAAGTTGTGTAGAAGGAATATTTTTTCTTTGCTGCAACCTTGTCGACCCACTTCTGTTGACAAGGTGCAGGGGGTGAGATTGTAGTGGTTGCAGTGTCCTTCTATTCCCCTTTTGAACAGATTGTGAAGAAGCTGAATTTTGTTGTACGAGATACTACCTTGTGACACTTTTTAGGTGGAACAATAGTTGGAAGTACCTATGGTATTCTGTAGAGATGACCCCCCAAAGTAACAATGACACTACGGGGTCGAGACTCATATACAGCATGGCGTCTCTACATATATGGTTGGCCCAAGAGCACATCACAAACATACAGTGGGGAAAAATCACATAATACCTCATCCTTGAAGGGTTGGATGTCGTATGATAATCGAAACTGTTGGCTGACATGGAGATCTCATCCTTGGCGAAGCCACTCAATGTTA
>JASDQU010211211.1:8674-18703 GCA_032191745.1 Picea mariana | reverse complement strand
ATGCATAGGCTAAAAGAAAACAAATTGCTTCCATTTTGGCAATTGGGGAAAATGTCTCTTCAAAGTCAATTCATTCAATATGTGCATATCCTTTACATACCAATCTAGCTTTGTTCCTTGTAACTTGTCCATCTTCATTTAATTTATTCCTGAAAACCCATTTTATGTCGATCACATTATTATTTATTGGTCTTGGAATGAATTCCCAAGTGTCATTTTTTCTCTAGTTGATCCAATTCTGCATCCATGGCCTTATTCCAAAACCCATCCTTGCTGGCTTTTTCAAAACAGTTTGGTTCAATTGTAGATAAGAGTGCTAGGTGTGTTTGTTCCGGTGAACGAATTCTTCTTCTAGTCTCAACTCCTGCATATTTGTTTCCGATAATCTCATCTGAAGGATGATTCTTTTGTACTCGTTTACTAGGTGTCTTTGGAGACACTTGTTGAAATTGCTCTTCTGTTTCTATCAGATTCTCTTCATCTTCCTCTTCTACTTCCTTTTCATCTTTTGCTTCTTCTTCGGAAGGTTGTTCCATTGATTCATTTTCTTCTTCCTTTGATTCTGGTCTGTCTGTTTCATTAATTGTTACGTTGATGCTTTCCACAGTTTTTTTCAATATCATATTTTAACACTTGTATTCTTTCCTTGTACTTGAGTAACCGACAAGTACTCCTTTGTCAACAGGAGAGTCAAACTTTCCCATTTTGCCATATTCTCTTTACATGTAGCATTTGCTTCCAAAAACTCTGAAGTTCTTCACATTTGTTGGTCTTCCTTTCCATAGCTCATAGGGTGTTTTGTCAGTGTTGTTTTTGATAATTAATCTGTTTTGAATGTGAACTGTTGTATGCACTGCCTGTGTCCAAAAAATATCTGTCAATTTGTAATCCATTAGCATTGTTTGAGCCATTTCCTATGTAATTATCATCCATTACGATAATATTCCTTTGTATCTGAACCACACTTTCAACCAATATATGAATCCATTCTCTCGTCCACTTTGAACCTCTTCTCAGTACAAAATTCGGATTAGCTTTTGAGATCATTTTCTTAGCAGACTTCATGGTAAAACCGGATAAGTGTTCTTACGAATCCATCTTTTTCCATACTTTCCAAGACTCTACTTGCGCAACTATCCATAATGCTAACCCATTTATCATTATACTATCAAACTGTACTTCTGCTAACTGATTTCTCTAAATGTGTCTTCTCAAACTCTACAAGTTTCTCGAAGGATGGTTCTCTAGTCTGTCACATCTATCACATAGACTCCCCCTGTCTAATATTCATATTACTTGGGAGTCTCTAAGTCGGATGGCTCATAACAATTCCTGCTCTGATGTGTATTCATCATCATCTTCATTGGTATATTCATGATCATCGTCATGGGTAGATTCATTATCTCTCTGAGCTTTTACTTCTTTCTTTATGTATGTGGATTCATCTTTCACTACAATGCTTGAAAGTAAAATCTCTTGAACCTGTTCCTTATTTACTTTCCCTTCCTTTCTTTCATTTATTTTCCAAACCTTTATGTATCTGGCATCTTTGTTTTTCTCTGTATAATTTTCTCCATCTCGTTTTATTGCCAATCTTGCGAGCTCTGGTACCTGGTATTTGTTCACATGTTCTTCCTGTTTTCTTATCCATACTTTCTTATATCTGATATCAGTATTCTCTTTCATGGAAGTATCGATCATACTTCTATAATCACTGCTATGTGTCCATAGTTATGACATTTGTAACACTCAATGTTACGTGCAGCCACATAGGCATTTCTTGCTTGAACATTTCTTTTATAATCCCTGCAATCTGCAACCTTATGTCCAAAGTTAGTACAATAAAAACCATGACCATATAATAAATTTTCATACCTGGGAGTCAATGATCTTCTTTGTGGCGTATTCCTTCTAAATTTTTGTCTTGACTAATCATGATCATGATTGAAGCTTCTTTGTGGCTTGAACATGGATGGTCTCCTTGAAGATGTATCTTCAATAATTTTCTTATATTTTGGTTGACCATGATTCCTTCCTTTGAGTACTTCTGCATAACTCTTTCTATTTTCTTCATTCTTCTTTTCTAGCAACCTAGAGTGCTTCTCTTAATTCTCTATAATTGATGTGGATGTTTTTGTCTCTTCAACGTTCTTGTTGAGCTTGACGATTTTACTTCTCAATGTGACAACTTCTTCTTCAAGATTTTCAACCTCTTCTTCTTTCTTCATTATCTGAGACTTCATGACTTCTTTTGTTCTTTTCGATTCTTCAAGATGAATTTTTAATGTGATTATTTCTTCTTCAGTTCATTTCTCTTCTTGACTAAACTCTACCTCAAGCTGGTTTAGATCGTTAGTTCTTTCCTTAAGATGATCTGTCAATATCTTCTCTCTCATTTCTGCTTCTTCTTTCTGTGTTGCTATGTTGGTTTCCAAACACTGCTTTTGATATTCAATATTTTCTTCGATCTTTATGGCTTCTTCTAGTTGAGTTCTTAAGTTCGCGATGACCTGTTGGGCTTCTTCAAAAATGTGAACACTTTCCTTTTGTTTCATCAATTCTTTCTTGAGTGAATTGTTTTATTTTCTTAGTTCATATAAAGCACTAATCAATTCTTCTTCATAATTGTCTTCCTTTTCAATTATTTTTCCTGACTCATTTCCTTCATGGAATTCTATTTCAAGATGTCCACGTTTTTCACAATTAACACAACACAACATACCTCTGGTGATTATGTACTCTTCATCTTCTAAATCTTCTTTACATGGTGAACACAATTCTTCTTGATTTGTATCTGTATCTTCTTTGACATTTTCTGAATCTATGATGGGTGAAGAATATATGTCATGTAACTTATCCCAAAGTTCTTTTGCTGATGAACATTTACCAACCTTTTCTCTTAACGGATTAGGTAATCCTTCCCAGATGAAATCCATTGCTATTTTGTTATTCTTCATCAATTCCTTCTTCACTGCAGTCTTTTCCCTTTTTGAACTATCATATCTTGTTACAACTAAGAGCCAAATATAATGTCCCTGTGCCTGTAAAAATACTTTCGTCCTTATGCTCCACATATCATAGTTAAAACCATTCCAACCATTAAACATTGGTGCTCCATTCTCAGAATAATCCATGATCTCCTTCCAGTGGCTAATTTGTTTCCTTAAGGAACCGGCTCTAATACCAATTGTTGGAGTACTAAGAGGGGGGGTGAATCAGTAATAGAGAAATTTACTCCTTTTTCACCATATAATCCAAGTGTTATATCAATGAATCATTATCCTCCAATAACTGCAGAGTAAATAAGCAATGAACAAATGAAAAATCATACACATACACAGTACACCGATGTTTTACGTGGAAACCCAAAGAGGGAGAAAACCACAGTATGTATTGAAGAATTACATTCATTGGAAGCACCAAATTCCTTTGTTTTCCATCTGAAACTAGAAGGAGGCTCCAATCCCCTAGTTTATCAGGCTACAACCTGAGGGAAGCTTCAACTCCCCAGTTCTCTAGCTACAACCAGAAAGAGGCTACAACCCCCTACGTTCTTTGGCTACAACCGGAAGGTGGATACAACCACTTGTCCTTGCATCATCCAACCGCCCTGAAGTAAAAGTAGAATGATGGAACCACTGTCAAACTATCACTGTGAGATATATCACTGTAAACTTTTACAAATAAACTTGAACCATGCATCAACCATGCATCAACCTGTACCTCAACTTGTAATCAACCTGTACCATAAACAAGTGCATCAACCATGCACCAACCTATACCTCAACCTATAATCAGACTGTACCATAAAAAAGTGCATCAACCATGCACCAACCTTTACCAAACAACCTGTAATCAACCTGTACCATAAACAAGTCCATCCAGCCATGTACCAAGTGTAACACCATGTTTCCCCAATCTGTAAAAATAACTATAGTGGCCAAGAACTATGGCAAACTCAAAGATGTGAATGTTTGATTTGACAGACCTTTATATAAAAGGTCAATGAATGTAAATTATGTTATGAATATGTGTTGCATAACTGATGGGAGGGGATGTACTAAAAGAGACCACGATGTCTAATGAGAGGTGGTGGAAGGGACCTAGAATGGTTGCGTTAACTTCCACCGAGCCAGTACCATATTGGCTTTTACTTACTCAAATACCAAAGCAAATCTCTGACCCTGGAATGGACTTCCCGTCAAATTGGTAGGTGGGGAGGCTCCTCAAGAGTTAATGAGTGGATGGGGGTGAACCGCCCATCCGTAAAAGCTCTCAAACCTGACCACGGATGAGGAAATTTGCGCCACACGTAATCTTGCAGAGAAAAGGCAAGAGAGGAAGTGTGGTAAGGAGGAAAAGAGCATGCGCAACAAGGATCGCGGAAGTGAACTGGAGAAACTCTGGAAACATAGGGAGTTCTGAACATAGGAGAAGGAGAGTAACCTTTGTCCTTAACTTCTGTTGAGATGGAAGTAGGAGACTGAATCTCAAAGCATAGTGGTCTAGCTCGGGGGTGGCTAGTGGTAAATCCGTTTGGAGTCACTGAGCCTATGATTGGGTGGAAACGAGCACCCCTCCCAACAGTTTCATCATGCCTGGTGGATCTGATAAGTGTTTTATGCCTTGTATTTTGAATTGAATATCATGAATACATGCTCATGTTTATATGCCCATAATGATTTCTATGTGAAATGATTGCCTAGTGTTTTAGACTGTAAATAATGGATGCATGTGTATACTTACATGCCATAGCTAGTTTTTGTACAAATGATTAAGTCTAGGGCATGAGTTCGCACCACCGAGAATCGTCTTTTTTTCTTGATTCTCGTACTATTCTAGGAAGGCTCCTCGAGAGTACTCTTCCCCAGGAAATACCCCATAAACCTTGGAACTGTACCAAACCTTTACCCAGATACTCGACTAATATTAGGGACAATTGCCCAAGAACCGTCTGAAGGTTCATGTGATCTAAGTCTGGAAACCTTATGCAAGAAAGACTAGCTCTCTAAGGTCTCAGAGTCATGGGAGTTTAAAGCTCCGAGAGGCTGAATTTCATGATTCAATCTCAGAAAGGATAGCGAGTCCAATTATCGAAAGAGAATACCCCATCGTTGGTAGACAAATGGTCGAAATCCTTTCGAAAATACCCCAGATCTGTCAAGATCGAATGGTCTAGAGGAGGAGCACAGGCGTTAACACCTCGACTCTCTCAGCCTTCGCAAGTAGAGATGGGATCCAAGACCATAGATCCAAGGATCTGTCGGAGCTCTATTGACCGTCAATCTTAACCTTTGCATAGGTAGGAGAGTGGACTCAACAATTTCCTGAAAGTCCCGAAGTATTCGGAACCATCCATCGGCACAGGACGCGTGGCAGTCAAGTAGCATTTCGTTGACTCGCAACTTGGAGTGGTCAAGGGTAGGACTGCATGAACTCACGATTCGTGAAATCGCGACGTGATCATGGTCATTGGATCCAAGCCATGGGAGAACTATTGTATCAGAACCTTCACGTGGTATCGCGTATCGGGGGTTCGAAGGTTGAAAGAATCTTCTTTCGACTACTGAAGTCGCGAAGTGTCAAGCATCGAGGGTTGTTGCAAACATGTGGCACATCCGTTAGGTGGGGACCATGTGGTTGACAGGTGGTGTGACAAGAAGCGACCAGAGAAAGGAAGGAGCGGGTGACAGGTGGTGGACTCATGCCGCCTGGGAAAGAGTCAACCCATTGTTGAATTATTGTGGCTTAGGGTTTTGCAGGATGAAGAAGTTTCCCATTGATCGCTAAGGTTGTGAAACACTGAGAGCCGAGTACGGTGGAGGATACAAGTGGCATGTACATTTCGCTTGGCAGAGTCCACATAATGTTGACCTCTTGCCTCTCGGGGATTTGTAAAGGAGGAGCATGAGGGCTCAACACTCCAACTAGCGAAGTCATGAGTTGCGAGTGCTGCTAGTGTTTAGCCTAGCTTACGGTTACATATAGCAGGTGCTAGTGAGGAGGGAGCCATATCCGTATCGCATCTCGAGTATCGATGCTTGAAGAAAGAGGAGTCGAGAGCCTTGAATCCCAACTCGCGAGTTGTGAAAGGTGTGTGCGCTAAGGCCAGGTTGTGGTCACTTGGAGGAGGATAAGGGAAGGGATGGTTTGTGCTAGGCCCCATAGAAATTTGGGGATTCTGTCCCTCGAAGAAAAAGACCAAAAATCTAAATTACCGTAGTGGGTGTGTGAAAAATTGGTATCAGAGAATGGTTACAACACTTGGCCTACTTGGGCTCATGAACAAGTTGCACAGAAACTCCATTTGAAGTACTCTTTAAAGGAGTAACCCTCTATCTTAACCCCCTTTATCAAAAGTCAAAGTTAAGAATGAAAATTCCTATTGTGTGTATGCATTTGAAAAATATGAATTATGTGCTAGTTATGAATGAATATAAATATTGACTAACAACAAGTGGTTTTCCTGCACACAAGTGGATGATCAACCACGGGAAACTGCAGACACATAGAATGGTGATGCACCATGAAGTGGGGGATGGCTCCCACAATAGAGACAAAGAGTATGACAAAAGGAGAGTGATAGAGACCCCTCCAGATCTAGCTGAGACTGTGAGGAGCCTCATGGTCGAATTACATAGCTACAAGGCCGACAATGAAAGGTTGATAAAAGAGCAATAGAAGCAAACAGAAATTAATGCAGTCTTGCTGCAGAGTTTATCCGACATACAAATACAATTGCAGCATGGACTTGACACCAGTCATGTGGACTGACGACAAACAAAGAAAAGTCGAAGTCCACCTAAGATACAAAAACATGGTCTTTTAAGTGGCCACATTGGGAAGAGAACCTCAAGAAACGTCCACCCCAAAGAGAAGGGACAAGCATTGGACGATTCCTCTGGAAAGGAAACTGGTGACTCAAAGAAATCTTCTAGTAGTAGAACTAGTTCTTATTCCCGAAGAAAATGGAAGAAGAAAAAACATTCCAAAAGTCATAGTCTCAAAGAATTCAAGAAGGCCAAACCACCCTCTTTCGACGGAGAAATAAAGAAGGGGGAGGAAGCAGAGGTCTAGCTTCTTGGACTAAAGAAGTATTTCAGAGTCCATGACTTCTAAGGAAACTTGAAGGCCTGAGTAGCCACTTTCAACTTGAATGGAAAGGCTTCCATTTGGTGGGAAGACCTTAAGAATGTAAAAGGGATTCATGAAGAGGACCTATCTTGGGAACGGTTTGAGAAATATTTCAGGAAGAAGTATCCGTCGAAAAAATATTTCGACGAAAATACTAAAGAATTCTATGAACTCAAACTGGGGAAACTCACCATAGAGGAATATGTCAGCAGATTCCTCGAGTTGCTGAGGTACGTACCCTATATAAAAGCAAAAAAGGCAAAGGTGCAATGATTCATCAGTGGACTACCTAAGGACTATCAGAACATGATTGAGTTTGATGAGCCAAAGACCCTAGAAGACACTATCTGAAAGGCAAGATATTGTTATGAACAGCTTGGGCACCGGACATAACCTTGTGAAGGCTGGAAGTAGAAGAATAGTTCAAGATTCCAGAAAAAGGAGTTTAAATCCCCAAGATTTAAAAACTATAAAAAGGACTCAAGGATGAGCTTTCCAACCCAAAGTGTACACCAGCAGAATTTCCCCTCCCAAAGCGGAAATAGACCTTTTGGATCTACCCCAGGAAATATCGATAACCCAAAGAGAGAACCCTTGAAATGTTGGGGTTGTGGAGAATAACATCTACTAAGGGACTACCCGTACCGGCAACAGAATAGTCAGAGAATTTACAACGTTCAAGAAGCTACCACCGTCAATGAAGTGGCTAGGAGTATGCCACAAATTTATGCAGCCATGGATAATAAACAAGCTGACCACCAACCTTCAGTGGTGGAGATGGAAGGTATGATCACCAACCATCTAGTGTCTATTCTAATTGACCCTGGTTCAAATTTGAGTTATATATCTCCTAAGGTTGTTGATAAGTGTAAATTATAGCCACATAAACATGCCAAGCCATGGTTGGTACAGTTAGCCACTAGTACCAAAAGAAAGGTAGTGGACATCATACCATCTTTCCAATTCACTATGGGTGAATTCCCCACCCAAGGAACCCTTAACATACTACCCCTAGGATCGTATGACCTGTTGATTGGTATGGACTAGCTAGCCACATATAAATCCAGACTAGTCTGTTACCATAAAACCTTAGAATGTCTAAGTGAAGAAGGAAGAAGGATAACCCTTTGAGGGATCCAAAAACCTGTCTTCGTGAGATGAATATCAGCCCTTCAAATGAGAAAGTATTGCATAAAGGGATGTCTAGTATATGCGATACAGGTGTTGGAATCAGTTGAAGATGACAAACCAAGCCTCGAAGACCACCCCACACTAAAAGAATATAGTGATGTGTTTTCGGAAGAGGTACCAGGTTTACCTCTAAGAAGGGACATTGACTTCTCGATAGAACTTGCACCAGGAGCAGTGCCTGTGTCTAGGACACCCTATAGGATGAGCACACCCAAGCTAGTTGAGCTTAAATTACAACTAAAAGAAATGATGGATAAAGTCTATATCCGGCCCAACATTTCCCCATGGGGAGCCCCAGCTCTGTTTGTGAAGAAGAAAGATGGTACCCTCTGACTGTGCATAGATTATAGATAGCTCAATAAGGTAACCATAAAGAACAAGTACCCCTTACCCTGGATTGATGACTTGTTCAATCAATTGGGAGGTGCTTCCATCTTCTCAAAGATTGACTTGAGATCTGGATACCATCAAGTCTGAATCAAGGGTGAAGGCATCCACAAAACTGCCTTCAGGATGAGATATGGTCACTATGAGTTTGTGGTAGTACCATTTGGATTAACCAATGCCCCTGCCACTTTTATGTGCTTGATGAACAATGTGCTCAGCAATTCCTAGATAAATTTGTACTGGTTTTTATTGACAATATATTAATTTACTCCAAGAATAGAGGGGAACATGAGGAACATCTTAGACTTGTGCTTCAAGTGCTAAGAGAACATCAACTCTATGACAAATTTAGCAAGTGCGACTTTTTCCAGAAGCAAATACATTACTTGGGCCATGTCATATCTGAAAAAGGAGTAGCAGTAGACCCTGACAAGATCCAATCTATCATGGAATGGCCTACCCCAAAGGACGTTTCGGATATCAGATCCTTTATGGGCTTAGTAGGATACTATAGGAGATTTATAAAAGGATTCTCCAAGATTGGTTGCCCAATCACTGCCCTCCAAAAGAAGGGAGCTAAATTCATGTGGACATAAGAATGTGAAGAAAGATTTCAATCCCTGAAACACCTTCTGACCCATGCACCTGTGTTGAAGATCGTTGATCCCGAAAATGATTTCCTCGTGTGCATAGATGCCTATAAGGAAGGGATCAGGGGAGTCCTTATCAAAGAAGGAAGTGTATTCTGCTATGAATCCCGAAAATTGAATGAGCACGAAGTCAACTATGTGACCCATGATCTAGAACTGACCGTCATAGTGCACACCTTAAAAATGTGGAGGCATTACCTCCTGGGAAGGAAATTTGTACTTATGACAGACCACTATGGATTGCGATATATGTTTGACCAACCAAAGCTCAATGCCAGACAAGCTAGGTGGATGGCCCTTCTTAGTGAGTTTGATTTTGAAATCAAACATATCAAGGGAAAGGAAAATAAGGTGGTTGATGCCCTTAGTAGAAGTATGAAAACAATTCATCTGGAAGTGGTGAGCACCTACAAGACCAACATCAGGGAAAGAGTTAAGAATGCACAAGAAACCGACACATTGTTCCAGACCGTGACCTCGTACCTAGAGAAAGAACCCGCAGGGATAAAGTATGAAGGCTATTAGATGATAGATGGAGGCCTACTAACTTAAAAAAACAGATTGTATATTCCATATTGTGATGACTTGAAGAGGTTCATAATGGATGAACTACATAAAAGACCATATAATGGTCATCCAGGATACCAGAAGATTATCACAGCCACCA
>JASDQU010211206.1:811-18532 GCA_032191745.1 Picea mariana | reverse complement strand
AGGTCTGTGTTTCCAGCCATGTTTATACCCCATGAAGAATGTACACCCTAGAATATTGTACACCCCTCCACGTGGGGGGGTTGTAGGGGGGTTTTCCCCCCTGTGGGGTATGGGGGGCTCACAAATATGACGGTAGAATTTATGTTAGGGTGTTTTTCCGTAGAAGGCAACTCTCTTTTATGAGGGAAATGTATTGTGACTATGCATCATTGTGAATATTGTATTATGAGAGAAGAAATTGTGAGAGAAAGAAGAGGAAGTTACAATGGGTGTGTTGTAAGTTGTATCCCTTTATTTTCTAGATAATAAAAAGGAAGGACCTGGAAATTTCTCTAGTGGACATATCCCACATTGGGTGAACCACATATATTTGTGTCTCTATTGTATTGCGTATCTTCTGTGTTTTATTTCTGCATTTGTTTTTGTTTTACTACTCCGTGATCCCGTTTTTCTAACAACTGGTATCAGAGTGAAAGGTAACTCGCAGGAAAAGAGGGTTCCTAGTTCGAGTGGGAGCAATGGCGGAAGATGGAAATTTTAGGGTCAATAAATTTAATGACCGAAACTACCAGTTATGGAAGATGCAGATGGAAGATTATTTATATTGGAAGGATCTATTCCCACCATTGGGTGGAATAACAAAGAAGCCGACAACCATGAAGGATGAAGAATGGGAGGTTCTTGATAGAAAGGCACTAGGAATGATATGATTGAGACTGGCAGCATTGGTGGCTTTTAATATTTCAAAAGAAAAGACAATGAAGGAGCTGATGGAAACATTGGATAAACTATGTGAAAAACCATCGGTGTCCAATAAGGTATTTTTAATGAAGATATTATTTAATAAGAAGATGTCAGAAGGTGGGTCTGTTGTAGATAATTTAAATGAATTTAATACTGTTACTGATCAACTAAGTTCTGTAACAATGTACTTTGATGATGAGGTTAGGGCTCTTCTAATCTTGTGCTCATTACCAGAAAGTTAGAACAGCTTGGTCATGGTTGTAAGTAACTTTGTCTCTATTTAAAAAACTTTAAAATTTGATGATGTTGTTGGTGTTATCCTTAGCGAGGAAATGCGATGAAAAAGCACAGGTGATACATTAGGTAATGCGTTAAACATGGAGAACAAGGGAAGACAAAAGGATAAAGGAAAGCGCTCAGGGAACTGCGAGAAATCTAGGAAGGGTAGATCAAAATCCAGAATGGGAAAGATAGAGTGCTAGAATTGTGGGAAGAAAGAACATCTAAAGAAACACTGTAGAGCTCCAAAGAAGCAAAGAGATGGACAACAGGAGAAAAATCAGGAAGCAAATGTAACAGGTGATGTGTTACAAGATGCTTTGATTCTTTCTGTAGATAATATTTTTGAGTCTTGAGTAGTAGATTCAAGGGCTTCATTTCATGCCACACTGGCCTATAAGAAACTATTTCTAGATTATGTTCAAGGTGATTTTGAACAGGTTCATTTGGGTGAATGCACCATGAAAAATTATTGGAATGGGAAAGGTAAAAATAAAGCAAAGGAATGGAAACCAATGGTTTTTGAAAGAGTTAAGACATGTTCCAGATCTAAGGAAAAATCTAATTTCAATAGGGTAGTTTGCAAGTGAAGGTTGTATATCCATATTTACAGATAATGTGTGGAAGGTCACCAAAGGATCACTAGTGATAGCAAAAGGAGAGAAGGTAGGTACATTGTATTTATGTACTGGTAATACTAACTCTTCTATCTCTTTAGCTTCTACAGGAGTGGATACAACACCGTGGCATCATAGGCTTGAACACATGAGTGAGAAAGGGATGCAAATACTTCACAAAATGTTTCTTTTGCTAGATCTTAAACAAATTGATTTGGATTTCTGTGAGCATTGTGTTTATGGAAAATATAAGAAAGTCATATTTATCAGAGTCGGAAAAGAAAAGAAGAGTGAAAGGTTAGATCTTGTGCATACAGATGTATGGGGACCAGCTCACGTATCATCTCTTGGTGGTTCTTGCTATTATGTTACTTTTATTGATGGTGCAACTAGAAAAACTTGGGTTTATTTCATTTGACAAAAAATTGATGTTTTTGATATTTTTAAGAAATGGAAAGATTTGGTTGAGAATGAGATAGGAAAAAGGTTTAAGTGTCTCAAATCATACAATGGAGGTGAATATTGTAGCAAGGAGTTTGATGATTACTGTTTATACCATGGGATTCGTAGAGAGAATACATTTTCAGGAACACCACAAGAAAATGGTGTGTCAGAAAGGATGAATAGGACTGTTGGCACAGGGGCATAACCAGGGTTTAGACTCCAAGAGCACACCAAGAAGCCCTAACTACTGGCCCTTTCAGAAACACCTGTGAGGCAGATCCAGTCTCACTCGAAGTAGCTATGGGGGGGGTTGCAGGACAGAGATGTCTACAACCAAAGGGAATACCAAGTGGATTCAATACAAGAAAAACACAACATCTATATATCAAATCCCATATTAGATCTACTCCCCACAACTATCTGTTAGATATAACATAGTAATACAATAGCAGTATATCAAATGATAAAGAACACAACATCAATCACACACAACACAAGATATACGTGGTTCACCCTCTCTCTAGGTCTACGTCCACAGAATTGTGCTTTATAATATATTAAGATTAAGCATACAGTTCTTGTCTGCACTCTTAGCTAGTAGATATTCTCTCTTCTCCTCTCTGTCTATCCCCTCCCTGCGCACCCAGTTGCAGGGTTGATCTTTGCACCCAGTTGAAGATCTTACAATATAGATTGCTCTCACAATACAATAGTTCTCTCTCAATAGAAATATCTTCTCATCACATAATTGAAAAACAAACTCTGATCGAACCCTCTTCCCTCATATAGGTTCTTATTTATACATTACAATCATTCACCGACAGTCTTAGGTTGAAACCTAAGTGTCAAAGCCCTAGGTCAAATTGACCCACATTTTCAGGGCTTCGCTAGCCTATCTTTCCTTTATTTTCACATGGTGCTCCAAAGCATCCAACGGTGGATTTTTCCACTTGCTGGGTTGTCCATGATCCGTCTTCCTTGCTGATCTGTTATCCTCAATCTTCTCATCCAACAAATTTCTTTCTCTTGCTTCACTCCATCTTTTCTGCTCTTCTGCTCACTTCAACCCAGTATCAGTCATTGTGTCTTCTGCGCAGTTCACATTCCTTCCTTTCTTCCTTAATCTTCACTTACTTCCATATCCAAGGGCCAACAAGCCCCCAACACTCACTTGTGACTTGTCCCGAGGCACTTCAGATCTGATCCTTCTATTTTACTTCGATTTCAGACTGCACAGGGCAGCCTATGCTTTCAACTCTATTCTTTCCTTCCTTCCTTGTGTAGACCGTCTTTTCTGTGTCTGGTACCTAGTTTCAACTACACCTAGTACCTGAAACCTTTTCCTCATGCTTTTACTGAGAAATGTGAGGAAACTGGTTATCATAATTCAATTTCAAGGAGCTCCCATTCACTAATCCTTTCTTCCATTCTCCATTCAAAGTCTTCAACTGTGCAACTCCTCCTTCTGTAACATAGGGAACCTCATATGGAACAAACCAATGCGTTCTAAACTTCCCAGTATGCTTCATGAACTTACTATCATATACCAATACCAAATCACCTTTCTTAAATGCCTTCTTCTTGATGTGTCTATCATGGTAGGCCTTCTCTCATTCCTTCTGTACCTGCTGATGAAATCTAGCAATAAATATGTCTTCTTCTAGTTTGACCAACTGTGAGAGCCTCTCTTGAACAACATCGGTGTCATCCATATCTGTAAAGGAAATAATTCTTAAGCTTGGTACCAAATATTCCATTGGGACAACGACTTCGAGACCATAAACCAACTTAAATGGGGTCTGCATTGTTAGCTTCTTGCAAGTGGCTCTATAGGCCCATAGTACTGCTGGTACTCTTAAATCCCAGTCATCCCTTTTCACACTGCAAATATTCGTCAGCGATGTCTCCAAGATCTTGTTGAATGCTTCAACTGTCCCATTCGCTTGTGGATGGTAAGGTGTGCTCTTTTGATGATGGACTGCAAATTCCTCAGTCAAGGATTCAACGGTCTTATTGATGAAATGTGTTCCTTGATTGCTCATAAGGATCTTCGAGCATCCAAACCTGGTTATGATGTCATCAAATCTGAAGCTCACAACTGTAGTTGCACTATAGTCCTTAACTGCTCTTGCTTCGACCCATCTAGTCAAGTACTCTGTCGCAATGATTATGTACCTTGCTCCTGTGCGCTTTCCTGGTGGGTTGATAGGTCCCATGAAGTCAATGGCCCATTTCCAAATTCTTGTAGGGTCAGCTGTGGTGCTAAAGGAATTTCATCTCATATGGATAGTTTCCCAACTCTTTGGCATACATCACGGGCTTTGTAATAGTCCTTAGCATCTCTGTGTAGGGTAGGCCACTAGAGGCCATCTCTAAGAACCTTCTGCGTTGTTTCTTTCCATGTGTAGCGTCCTCCTGTGATGCCTTCATGAGCTTCAACAAGGATCAATGGTCTCTCTGTCTCCATAACACACCTCCTCAATATCTCATTGGGTCCCATCTTGTATAGCTGTCTAGATATAAGTGAAAATTCTGCAACGCGCACTACTAGTTGTTTCTTCTGGGTGATTGTATATTCACTAGGTGCCATTCCTGTTGACAGGAACTGGACTATCTCTGCAAAGTGATCATCAATCATTCTAATGGCCAACAACTGTGCATCCAATAGTGTATCCTCCAAACTAGTAGGCTCTTCTCCATGTTACAACCTTGACAAGTGGTCAGGCCTTTGTTCATTCCTCCTGGTTTAACCACGATCTCAAAATCATATTCCTGAAATAGAAGAATCCATATGAATATTCTCCCCCCCAACACTGGCTTGTTGACTAGGTATTTCAGTGTAGAGTGATTAGTAAACATTTTAAAGTGTCCTCCCAACAAGTAGTGGCAGAATTTCTACAATGCATACACCATGGCTAACCCTTCTCCCTCAGTGTTGGTGTAATTAATCTCAGCTGTTGATGGCTTCCTTCTAGAAAAGGATAACAAATGGTCAATGTCCCATGTTCTCAATTGTGCTAACACAACTCCTAGTGCAATAGAAGATGCATCTACATGCACGTGAAATTCCTTGATCCAATCTGGAAACATCAGGATAGGTGCAGTAACCATTTTCTGTTTTAGTGTGTCAAAGCTCTACTGGCATTCTTCTGTCCAATGGAACTGACAGTCTTTCTTCAAAATCATCTCCATGGGTGTTGTAATCTGTGCATAACCTTTAATGAACTTCTTGTAGTATCCAGTATGTTCCAGGGCAGTGCACAACTGTTTGACTGAAGTAGGAGGGGGCATATAAACTATAATGGAAATCTTATATGGATCTACCAACAATCCCTGCTTACATACAATATGACCTAACATCACTCCAAAGGGTGAAAAGAATATGCACTTCTTCAGGTTTAAGACAACCTGACACTACCTGCACTTGTCCAACATTAGCCTTAGACATTCAATATGATTTTTCAATAAACTAAAAATAGTCCAATCATCAAAGTATGCTTCTAGAAATTTATGTAGAAACTCCTTGAATGCTTTGACCACCACCCTGGAAAAGATGGCTGGGGAATTCTTCAATCCAAATGACATCACTGTATATTGGTAGGATCCCAATTCTGTGGCAAAGGTGGTCTTATGGCGATCTTCCATGGCAATTTGGATATGATGGTATCCTAAAAATCCATCTGTAAAAGAATATACCTCCTAGCCTCATACATTATCTAACACTTTGCCAGTAAATGGTGTAGGGAATTGGTCATGCAAACAAGCATCGTTCAGCTTCCTGAGATCTATGCAGATCCTAATCTCTCTTGTCTTCTTGTCTTGTACCACCATAAGGCTAATCCACTCTAACTCTTTGACAAGTTCTACGATTCCTGCTTCCATCATTCTGTCGAGCTCAATCTTCACTTTCTCCTTATATTTAGGGTTTAATCTGTAGGGTCTCTGTTTGACTGGCCTGACATCTGGTTTCAAAGGGATCCTCATCTTTCCCATAGGCCCTTTAATGCCCTTCATATCAATGAACTTGTTTGGAAACAAGTCTTGATATTCATGTAGTAACTCTGTGATCTTGTCAATAGTGGCAGCATCCCAATAGTCTCCAACATTTGCAAGCTTCAGTGTTTGTTCTATTCTAATATTGACTTTCTTGATCTTGTTCGGCTGTCCAATTAAAGGTAGCTCAACTCCTGGTACTTATATGTTTCTTTGGCCCTCTGTTTCGGCAATGTTCACCTTCCTAGGATCATTGTCTTCATCAGCATTGATGTTGTAACAACCTTGTAGTTTGTGGAGAGGTGCAATCCATTCGTCCTCTTCTTGTTCTAAAGGGAGGTTAAATTCCTCTTCAAATACTTTCTGTCTTACAATATGTAATGCTTGATCTACTAAAGGATATTGACTTTTGAGTAAGAAGGTAGTTACAAAATTCTGAGTCATACCTTCCCAATTTGTAGTGATGAGGCACAATTCTACTTGAGGATACCAGTTGATAGGGGTTGTGTCCAGCGTGTTAATGAATTTATGCACCCACTGCTCTTGAGGAATGTTGCTCTAGGCTTCCTTGCAACTGCACACATGGGCCTTTGGACAACTTTGACCTATGTACCTAACTTCACAGCCTTATATTTGCACTAAGAACTGTGTTGTCATCAAAGTATGACATTGTACCCAGTCTGTAATGTTGTTTTTGTGTGTCCCCCATCATCTTGTTGGTGTTTCTTTCAAGGCCTCATCCATTGCCAACAATCTTTGTTGTGTGGGTACAATTTCTTCAAAGTCCAACAAGAATGCTTCTAAATGATTCAAAGCATCAAAGGTGGGTAAGTTACTTACTGTTGTGGTGATCCAACGAACTTCTCTGGTTAATCTAGCACATCTCCTTGTAGATACTTCATGCATTTTGTTATGCTAGTTATCAAGTGCTTCTTCTGAATTTGATGAACACACATTGTCACTTCACCAGCTTAGGTTCTCATCCTCTGTAGGATTAATGTAATCCTTCTGTCTCACTATTAATTTGTATATGTTTCCGAGTTCACATGCGCGATCTTCTTCTCTGATGGGTTCTGTGTATCGCTGACCTTCATCGGGATCTAAAGGTGAAATGACCCTAAGGCCATCTCCTTCAAATGTCATTCGTCTTTTCTTTAAATCAACCACAGTGGAATTATTGAAAGCCCAATCAATTCCTAACAGCGCAGGGTAAGGATATCTATCATCAACTATCTCAATCACCTCGAAGTTTGTAAACATCCTTACTCCGTCGATGTCCACAGGGAGATGTTCCAATATTCCAAAGGGGCTTACAGCTTGTTGATTAGCCATATTAAGCCTGATAGGGGAATAAATCAACTTAGGTTTTCCCATCAGTGCCTAGGTCTACTTTGTCATGACATTGACCTCCGACCCCAAGTCGAGGACCACATAATCTATATCATACTCTCCAATTTGAGCATTCAGGTGTAGTTCCTTATTTTTCCTTGTCCTTTTAGAGACTTGGTGTACTACTCTATTTAGTAAGGGATCTATCTTTCCTAGCTCATACTGTCTGATTAAATTTGTAGCTCATGTACATCACTTTCATCCTAAATCAACTTAATACAAGTATATAAGAATTCCATGATCTTGCTTACCTCTTTTCCTTCATTTGGTAGAGAAGACTGATCGAATGCCAGAGGAATTCCATATTCTCTCACTTCTGGTCGTGTCTTCGATGAAGAACCTTGGTCTCTCCTAAATTCTTTTCTTTCCACCTCAAACATTTGTTTTTCTTTCTTTGCATCAAAAGTTTGGGTCTTCTTTGAAGCTTTCCTGACTCCTGATTCTTCTATAGTCTTTCCCTGGGTCACTCTGTATTCTCCTGTAACAGTGCCTGCTCTAGTGATAACAATGAATCTAGGGTCCTCTCTGCGAGGTTCAGCGTATATCAGTTGCACTTGCGGTTTCTGCTGAGGTCCTCATCTCTCCTGAAGTTTGGCTAGTAGTACAGGACAATATTCGATAAAATGTTTGAATGAACTACAGTAGATGCAAGTAGTACAGGGGTTCTGACAGTCCCTTGCTAAGTGTCCTATTTGAGCGCAGTTGTAACAGATGATCTGTTTTTTACCTTGACCCATACCTCCTCCTCGTCCTCTTTCTATGAATCCACCGCAAGGGTTGAAGTTTTCTCTTCCTGGAGAATTATACTGCATAGTGTTTCCTTCTTGCTATACTTCACCTTGAAGTTTGTATATATCCCTTGACCTTTCATGCATGAGGTCATAAGCCCTACAATCCTGATCATCATGCCCCACAGACTTACAGAACGTGAAATACAATTTTTTGGGTGTCTGAACATATTTTTTCATGTAATAGCACTCACCATGGCAATGTCTATTTCTACATACCTGACACCAGGGTAGAGTGACTTGCTTCAAAGGGATCAGAGCTCCAGAGGCCAAGTATTCATGAAATAGGGGACAGTGTTCCTTGTCAAGGCCTTCTGATTTGCATCTGGTACATCATATGTCTTCTCTCTTATCTTTTCCCTTGCCTTTCTTCATGATATCTTCGACCTGTAGAGACAAACTAGTTAGCTGACTCAAGATTTGACTCATACCTGAGCTGGATTCTCCCATAGGGGCTAATTCTAGCTTCATGGTGATCTCCAACACCTCAGCCTTGTTATAGCAAGATTTGCCTCACCATTGCCATCTTGCATAGAGAGCCTTTTTCCATTTTCCTATGAAGACTTATCATCCCTTTTTGATGAATCCAGAGCTAAAAATATACATTTTTCCACATATACACTCCCTATTAGTTATGCAAGATGCGTATACACAAGATTCTCCACTACAGCCTGTGTACATCGGGATTTGTGATAGAAAATACAAAATGAGGTCGGGTTTCCATGTCACGACATAATATCTCTAATCTTGGCCTTCCATATACTGGAAACGTTCCGACTCGGCCCTTCAGTTGCATCCTGGAGGCTATAAGAGCACAATTTCGAGCTATGGAAAAAAGGAGAAAGCATTCAACTTTGAGAGAAAAGTTACTCTGGAGAAATTAATTCATATTGAGTTTTCATCCTTTTGTCCCTCAAGTCTGAACACAGTGTTCATCCCCCAAGCTCTTTCCCTATTGTTGAGAGGACCTCATTGCCTATTTCCTATGAGGTTTCCTTTGGTGGAGGATTGAAGTGGTGGAGACCCAGTTGGAAGGAACTTGGTTTCTTGGTTTCGAATCGTGCTGACATAGAAGTCTGTAATGCTGTCACTTTTGCTGATCAATTATTAATAGAAATACTCGTTTCCCTTCCTATTGGTACCTTACAAATATATGATTACTATCCATGGGTGTGTTTGTAATGTTTATTAATGGATTATGCTATCTAACGTGCTAACCCCTTTTATATTATCACTGTATACTTGCTATGCTTGTTTGTTGAGAACTTCTTGCAGGTATAAAGCTTTGGGTAAAAGTGCTCAACGGTGGAACATCATCAAACGTTGGATTGAGGTAGGCCTCTTTCTTATATTGCACATTAGTCTATATAGCATATGTTGGAATTGAGTTGATTTCTGCAGTCATACCTGTCTGTTTTGGTTTACCCTTTGCCATAGAGAGTTTTTCCCTCGTAACAAAAATGGAAACTCCACTGGGGAGAGATCTTCCTTATAAGGGTTGAAGTACTTTTTCTTCTTACATTGCTCTTTTTCTTTTGTGTTTCTTGTCGCATCACTGCTTGACAATTTCTGTTCACTCTGGGTCTGAGTTTTTAGCCTTTTGTCTTTACCTAGCCTTGTTTTAAATCATATATGCCCTTTTTCCCTTGATAGTCGCGTATACACGCTTGTTGTCTCACTGTAAGAAGTGTATATACGCTCTGTTCTCCTGAACAGTCATGTATACCACTTTCCCTTGCTTGTTTGCTTGGTTTAGTGACTTCTAGGTGGGTTTTGAAGATTGCTAATCCTTCTTAGATCTTTGTAGTGCATGTTGAGATTATCTAGGATGACATGAAACTTGTTTGGAGTTGAATTTTTGGGCGTAGTATTTCTCTGTGTTTTCCATTTTTGATTTGTCCTTGTTCCCTGGGCTGTTTGCTTGGCTGCTTGGTATTTTGCTCGAGTTATTTCTTTTTTATAGTAGGTTTATATATCAGGTTGCTTATCAGTCCATGCATTTTTTTTTTTCAGTATATTGAAAATACAAAATAAAAATAGGCATTTTGCATTGGTTGGCATTTTTGTCTTTGAACCTTTATCATTAGCTTAGTGCATTTAGCAAAAGATTGCATTTTACTTTTGAATTTTAGAGTTGAAATTGAAGACTGTACTATGTTTTATTAGCATATCATTCATTAAAAAGTTAAATATAGAATTTGCATTATATCCATATTTATTTTCTTGCAGAGTCATAACATCATGAGTTTCACCTCCATACCCTTTTGAGTAATGACGACCAATAAAATTTATTCTTTAAACTAAAATTGATTAGTCACGATTTTATTTTTAGGGTGCACAAACTAGCCTAGGATTTAGTGCCTTGGAATAGGATTTTGTAAGTAAACTTCTCCAAGGAAATTAGATCAACATATGTGTCTGAGACAGGGAGTTGAGAAGTCCATTGTATAATTGGTAATATCAGGAGGCTCCGCTCACACCGGAGTTAAGCACAAGGTCACGTGAAGTTTGTTGAAGGGATAACCCCTGGATACTCACCTAGCGTCAGAGATATTTCTATGGATTTATTCGTATTTGGGGATCTTGCTAGTGCCCATACCTCTATGAGAGGAAGTACTTTCAAGGTTTTGGGATTTGCTAACCTGCCCATATGGTAATCCAGACTTATGACTGTTCTCCTGTGCATCACTTATATAGTGGTTGATTAGTTTCTTGACTTAGGTATCTCATAGGTTACTTGCAGTGGTTATTCTGCTTGTATCTTGAGTCAGATAGGGGTCGGACAACACACAAACTTTATGGAAGATTACCTCTTCGAGGGAATCTGACTGACTGGTTGTTAAGCCTACGAGGGCCCTTATAACTGATTCTGTTACCTCCAAACTTTAGCAGGGAGTCTCAAGTCCCTCTTGGACGAGGCATACCTTCTTTAGCGAGGGAGGCCACTCAACCACTTTAGCCCATTTGCATGCATATTGGCCATTTGAATTTTTGGTATGCTCTTTGACTACTAGTTGGCCTTAGGATATATTTTTATTTTTTGGAAAGTCATAAGTCATCGTGGAGTCAGAACAGATTCCTCACCAGTCCCGTCGGTTGTTACAGTTACCACCGGTTTTCAAGTTCTTGCCTTCTAAAAGGCATAGAGTTATCAAGAGTGGTACACACACATCCACCTTTCAGACTTGTGGTACCATAAGGATGAGTACTGAGTCTAGTCTTCAGAATATTGGGAGTTCTTCGACTCCCATAACCACTATAGTTAATAGCACCCCTTCGACACCTGTAGCCACTATAGTTGCAGTGCCAGAGGCTTATACCAGTACTATGGCTTGGCCTGTAGTTAATGCTTCATCTCTTGCCTCGAACCCTTTTGGGGGTTTCAGCCACTCGCCGAGCTACAATGTTCAGACCATCCCCATGGCTTCTAGTTCGTTTTTGTATGGTATGCCTAACTTTACTTCACAGTTTTTGACTGCCATCCCAGCTACTGGCCCTAACACTAGCTTTGGACTTGGGGGAACTACACCTCCTTACACTCCTTTCCCGTTTGGTGGTTCTCATATTCCCCAAGCAAATCCTAATATAGGAAGTGTTCCTATTCTTAACCCTAGGTCTAATAATTCTACGGCTGGATGGAACAACCCAGCTGGCAAACAAGTTCTGCCCTATGTCCCTATCTCCTGGGTGCCGATTCTGACCAATACTTTTGGCATGATGAATCCACTTCAATCCTCCGAGTTCCCACTTGGAGGAGGTCAATATTACACTTTAGGCACTCCCCAACCTAGATCCAATCCAGATGGGGGAAATTTTAACAACCCTCAGCTTGGATGTAATCCAACTGGGGGAAATTTTCATAACCCTTATCAGAACATTCCTGCTGGAATGATTCCCAATCCATATTTTACGAATCAGCCCAGAGGAAGGGCTTATAATTTCAGACAAGGTTTTGGTCCTCACCAGAACCCTGGATGGAATGTAGTTCCTAACACATAGTCTTTCGTGGGAGGATGGGGTCAGATGTCACAACCCCGTCTCCCCTTTCTGGCCACACTTAATCTGCCATATTTATCTAAATTAATGAATGACCCGGTGAGTCATGATCCCACATGGCCCCCTGTCCCTACCAAAATTCTGTCAGACATTCCAAAGTTTGAAGGTAAGAATGGCGAGGACCCTGGTGATCACGTCACTACTTTTCACCTTTGGTGCTCATCGAATTCTCTGAATCATGATTCTATTAGATTACAATTGTTTCAGCGCACTCTCATTGGAGTTGCATCAAAATGGTACATTGAGATACCTAGGGGGACTTATGGGTCATGTCATCAGTTGGTGCTAGCCTTTCTCAACCACTTCCAACTACCCATCTGTTACGATGCTGGCCTTGAACTTTTCTCGACTTTACGCAAGGGTACCAACACTCACATATCAAACCATATCTAGGAATGGCATAGACAGAGGCGGTTGATTAAGATTCCTATACCCCCGTCCTTTCTTCTAGAATGGTTCCTAAAGTCTTTGCATGCTCCTATCTCAAAGGACATTGCTACTTCCAGGGTATTCAACGAGGAAGAAGCTATTTTTAGAGCCCATCAACTTGATCTGATATATGCTCAGTCTGGGATGTTATATCACCTTCTTCTAGATGCACTGTGGCCAAATCGAGATCCTAGACAGAATACCGAACCTCATGTCAATGGAATTGGAGGGTTCACCAATGTAAAATCCACAGACTCGGCAACGAAGTCTGCTGGAGGACCAACTTCATCTGGATCCTCCAAACCCACCCAGCCGGCAGATGTACATTCTGTGCAATCGTTGAAGAACCCAAATGGTGACCAACAACTAGATGGGAACAAGAAGAAAGGTCGAAATAATCGTAAGGGTGGGAAGAATAATAATAAACCCCAAGGACAAAGACAATAATGGGAAACAAAATGATAATGCTGGAGAGGGCAAGAAAGAGAAACGTAAGGTGAAGTTTCCTTGCAAACTTTGTACCGATGACCACCTTACACACTTATGCCTCAAACTTGCGGAGGCTACGAGGATCTTAAATCTACCACCCATTGTGCTGATGAATCCATTCCCACACAACCAACACTTAGCCTGAAGTTCTTCAAATGCCGAAAATGTGCCTAGTGGAAGTCAAAACCCACCATCGCAAGATGGTGACCATTTTTGTATCAATATGGTCGATGTGAAAATTGATATAGCCACCTGCTCTCGAGATTATAGCTCTTCAAAAGCTAGTACTAGCCTAGAAGCTCCTCCACCCCCCTTGGAAACGAACTTACAGATTGAGAAACCAGAGCCATCGTCTCATATTCTGAAAGGAGTACTCAAGCGCTCTACCCACAACCCTAATGCTAGAGACACCCAGAAATACTCCATCGTGGAGGATCTAGGCCAAACCCCTTGTGTGATCTCAGCTTTGGAGGTACTCCATACGTTTCCATCACAGAGGAATGCCTTACTCTTTGCCTTAGGAGCTCTATAACCTAGTGGCTCGAAAGTTATCAAGTTTGATGTCACGGATGTGAAGCCTCGCTTACCCTACCATGTGGCTTTCCAAATCCACGTGGAGTATTCCAAGTATACTATCAAATGAGTGATCATTGATGAAGGTGTTGCCACTTGCGTGATGTCCCTAGTCTGTTGGAAAGCTATCATTTCTCCAATCCTTTCCAAGTCGTCGAACATGTTGACTGCATTTGACGGTCATTCCTTCCGCCCTCATGGTATTCTCCCTGCCTTTCCGGTCCAGATAGGTGGGAGGATGATAGAGGTGGAAGTAGAGGTAGTTGACGCACCTATCAATTATAACTTGTTACTAGGTCACAATTGGACCTATGCTATGGTCGCTGTCATATCGTCCGTCTTCTGCACGCTTTGTTTTCCTCATCAGGGGGAGATCATGACGGTCGACCAGTTGTCCTTTGCGTACTCTAGTATTAACACGTTTGTTGGACTGTCGTTCCCAGTGATCGACAATTCTCAGCCAACAACTGAGAATATTGGTGTTGGAATGTATTCTTCTCTCATGGGTACTTTCAACTTCTCAGCACCGATTCATCATGTTTACGCCTTGTCTAGTAGGCCTGCTTCAGCAGGGAGGTCCATTCCTTTCCACACTTCCTATCTTAGTGATCCATGGACCCTACTTTCTTCGACTTCATCGAGTGAAGGTAAGTCGCATGTTGGCATGGATATGCCACTATCAACATCAAAGATTGCATATCAAGCCATTCTTGANAGGATCCTGTGCTTAGGCCTGTATGGGCCACTTCATTATCTTGCTTGCATGATTATGTAGATGAGACTTTGCCTTCAGACGAAGCCATCCTTGAAGCCATGAATGTTTCTGAGAGACCTTGGGATGATATGCATCATCAATCTTATTTTCTCCCAAGTTTTGAGAGAATCAAGCAAGATGATTTTCGGTTTACCTTGAGTGAGATAGTCGGTCACGTCGTAGTTCCACTTGATACGCATGACATTTATGTCGAAGGAAATATGGTGAGTATTTCTCCTACCATATTGATCGATATCTCTCGTACCCAATGCAAGATTGAGAAAGTAAATATAGGTGCAGATTGTTCTCCAGAAGAGATTCTGATCTACACCAACCTCTTCAAAGAATTTTAGATGTATTCACTTGGTCATATGAAGAGATGTCAGGGATTGACCCTCGTATTGTCGAACATGAGATTAGGACTTATCCAGATGCTAAACTTTTTCGACAATGTCTTAGAGCTGTTAATCCTAGGAAGGCCCCCGCTATTAAGGTAGAGGTGGAGAAGCTACTTAATGCTGGATTCATCTACCCGGTTCCCTTGACCGAATGGGTATCCAACCTCGTTCCAGTGAATAAAAAGCAAGGAACCATCCATGTGTGTATGGACTTTCGCGACCTGAACAAGGATTGTCCTAAAGATAACTTCCCCATGCCTTTCATTGATCATATTCTTGATGAGTGTGCAGGAAGAGAAATATTTTATTTTATGGATGGATTTTCAGGATATAACCAAATCTAGATCAAACCTGAGAACCAACACAAGACAACATTTATATGTCCTTGAGGTACTTTTGCATACCGAAAAATGCCTTTTGGCCTGAAAAACATCGGAGAAACCTTCCAATGCACCATGACTTTCGCTTTTCACGATCTCAAGCACATAGTCAAAGCCTATCTTGACAATCTTACTGCTCACTCTCACAAGAGAGTGGATCACGTTATACACCTTCGGCTAGTTTTTGAAAGATGTTGTTACTATAAAATCTGGTTAAACCCTCACAAATGCATCTTTTGCGTTAGGTCTGGCTGTCTCTTAGGATTCTTAGTTTCTGAGACTGGCATCATGGTAGATCCGCTTAAGGTTGAGGCAATACTTCAGTTGCCTCCCCCACGCACGATTAGACAACTTCAAGGTTTACAGGGGAAATATAAATTTTTGCGTCAGTTTATAGTGAATTATGTGAATACCACTAATGGTTTCATGTGCCTGTTGAAGAAAGACACCCCTTTTATCTGGGATGAGCGAGCCCAAGAGTATTTAGATGATTTAAAGAAATCCTTGGTATCGGCCCCTCTGTTGAAATCTCCTGATTACAGTAGAGATTACTTGTTGTATATTTCCGTGTCTGAAGAGACAATCAGTATGGTTCTAGTTCAGGAGGATGATGAGCTCCATGAGAACATCATCTACTATCTCACTCAAAATTTAGTCGGTCCTGAGATTAATTACTCCCACATTGAGAAGCTAGCTTTGGTTGTTGTTCATGCAGTCCAATGTTTATGATACTATATATTTCTTTGCAAGACTATTGGTTTTGATGATGTAAATCTATTTCAATACGTCCTCACTAGGTGTATCGTAGGCGGGAAATATAATAAATGGATCGTCATCTTACAAGAATTTGATCTTGACTTTTCTTTGACCAAGTCCAAGAAATCACTAGTTTTTGCAGAGTTAATATCCAACTTTCCATGATTAGACGAGGACGTTATGCATGTCAATTCATTTGTAGATGAACAAATATTCCTTTTATCATCGTCCGACCCCTGGTATGGAGACATTGTTTTATATATTCAAACCTTGAAGTTTGCTTAGCATCTCTCATGAGATGATCGATGATGTGTTAGATACCAAGCCAAAAAGTATACCATCATCGGCGACACTTTGTATCATTGAGGAATAGATAGTATCTTACGTCGTTTCTTGACTCATGAAGAAGCCGAGTCAGTTTTAAATGATTTCCACAAAGGGGCTTGTGGTGGTCACCTATCTGGGCTTGCGACAACCCAAAAAATCCCGCGAGCCAGTTATTTCTGGCCCACTATCTTTAAAGATTGCATCAAAGCGATTAAGAAGTGTCACCCCTACTAGGTGTTCACTCAGAAAATGTGCTTGCACCCAACCCCTCTCCACCCAGTCATTACCGTCAGTCCCTTCACCAAGTGGGGGGTAGATTTCATTGATTGCAACCCAACTTTGGCTGGGGGGAATCAACACATTATCGTGGATGTCGACTACTTTACCAAGTGGGATGAAGCCATGCCTATCATGAAATTCGATGGGAATACTACAACCTTCTTTGTGTTCAACCAAATTATCGCCCGATTCGGTATCCTGAGCGAGATTATCACTGATCATGGTAGTCACTTTCAAAATGAAATGATGGTAGAACTAGCATCCAAGCTAGGGTTTAGACATGGTCACTCATCTCCATATTACCCCCAGGAAAATGGGCAAGTAGAGGACAACAACAAGTCTCTCAAGACCATTTTGCAAAAATCTGTCATTCGAAGTAATTTCGATTGGCACATCATGCTATATCCCGTGCTTTGGACATACCGAACTTCAGTTAAGACTACCACCGATTTTTCCCCTTTTCAATTAGTGCATGGTGTGGAGTAGATACTTCCCATTGAATGTGAAATCCCTTCTCTCAAGGTGGCAGTCGAGCTCCTACCTGACACTGCAGATTTAGAACGACGCCTTGTGCACCTAGAGAGTCTTGACGAGCAGTGTCTAGATGCCTTTACGACTATCGAGGCAAACAAGAAACATGTCAAGGTTCAGTACAACAAGTTTGTCTGTCCTCGGTTATATGCTAAGGGTGACTTGGTCCTCTTGTATGACCAAGCCAAAGAAACTCCAGGGTCAGGCAAGTTTAAACCCATGTGGCACGGTCCTTATATCGTGCAACGTGTTTTAGAAAAAGGAGCCTACGAGTTGGAAGATTATGAAGGAAATAAATTATCCAAGCCTAGAAATGGGCTCTACTTGAAAAGGTATTACACTTGAGCCCTAGGATTGGGTGAAACCCTTTGTATACTAATGTAAATTTAGTGTATATACATCGTTTTCCCCTTTTCTTTTTGTCTTTGTCTTGCTTATCTAGTTTTCCCTTTTGTTGGCAGATGTCAACGGAATCTTCGGTCTACCTAGGATTCG
>JASDQU010211205.1:0-13908 GCA_032191745.1 Picea mariana | reverse complement strand
GGGATTTACAAAGGAGAATGCAACTTCTTTTCTCAGGAAAAGTTCTTCTCCCTTCTTTCTTCAGGAACTTAGGCCACTGACCCCTCTGAAGGCAACAAATAGGTTTACATCATTAACGGTCATAGGGATGACAAAATAATGTGTAACAAATGCCAGGAAGAAGCTGGAGTCGACTGCTGAAGTTGGGATATTTGTGGGGTACACAGAAACACCCGATAATTATTGTGTGTATTTTCCTAACAATAATATGACTGTTATGCGATGGGATATAAAATTTGATGAGGGGAAAGCCATGCAGTTGTCGCTTGAGAGGGAGCTAGACTTGCATGTAGAGGAGGAACTACTGGTTCCCAAAGATGAGTCTCAATATGTGGATCAACCACATGAGGAGGTTCATGGAGTGGAGGAAGCCACTCAGGCAGAGCCATCCATCAAAAATGGTAGAAAGTGCACCATGAAAGCTGATAGTTTGAGATTAGATGCTGCATAGAATGTATGAGCCCCTACTTCACAGTGCAGACAAAGACAGTCTCTTGATCGATTTACTGGATACATGGCTCTCATGAGCAAATGTATTATGACTGAACCATCTTCCTTTCAAGAAGCAGTGCAGGATCCCACTTGGGTTGATGCAATGATGGAGGGTAATATTTTAATCATTTTTCTTTATGTTGATGATTTAATATTGATTGGTGATGAGCAGCTGATACACTCATGCAAGGAGTACCTTGCAAAGGATTTCAAGATGAAGGATATGGGCCTCCTTCATTATTTCCTTTGATTGGAAATATGGCAACGAGATGGTGAAATTTTTGTGTCTCAAAGCAAGTATGCAAGGGATATACTGGGTAAGTTTCACATGGAGGGTTGCAAACCCATGGATACTCCTCTTCCAAGAAACTAGAGGAAAGAAGATGCTACTTCTGGAGAGGTAGTGGATTCTATTTTCTATCGAAAATTAGCGGGTTCACTAATGTGTCTAGTGAACACGAGACCAAACATTTTCTATGCGGTTAACTAGCTAAGTCATGCGATGGCTAAGCATACCAAGCTCTTTTGGAAGGAGGGTAAGCATGTCCTGAGATACCTGAGGGGCACATCTGAGTATGGCTTATGGTACAAACAGACGGATGAGGTGAAGTTGCATGGCTTCACGGATACAGATTGGGCGGGCATCCTAATGGACAGAAAGAGCACATTAGGGGGGATCTTTAGTATCATATCTACAATTGTTTCTTGGTACAGCAGGAAGCAAAGATCTGTGGAACTCAGTTCATCGGAAGAGGAATACATGGTAGCGAGTCAAGCTGCATGTGAGGCTATTTGGATGAGAAAGATCTTGGTTTGTTTGTTTGGTTCTCATTTATATTCGAAAGTGATTCATTGTGATAATTAGAGTTGCATTAAACTCTCGATTAATCCTGTGTTTCATGATAGATCTAAGCATATAGATATCTGNNTTGTGTGCAACGAAAGATCATGTTGCTTCAGTACATTCCTAAAGAAGATCAAGATGTAGACATTCTGACAAAGGTGCTCACTAGGAGCAAATTTGAATACCATAGAGATGGGATCGAGGTGAAGGATAATCCCTTTCTTGTTGAGAGGGAGTGTTGAGATTCAACAAGAAGATTCTAGTGAAAATTATGCACCTACACTAGGATGAAGCCTCAAGCTATTTTTAGGTGGAAGTCTATTTTTAGATGATGAACAAATTCTATTTATAGATGATGTCTATTTATAGATGGTGAGTGAATTCTATTAATAGATGTATGTCGACTATTATTATCCCTTAATAATATTTGGACAATAAATATTAATATATCCTCAATGAGCACTTGGAAATAGTTAACTGAAGTGGAAAATCGGTTAGCTATAGGAAATTCAAGTTCAAAGGTTGATTGGTGGGACATGCAAGTCGAATTAGTTGTAACTTGGTGTTTCGAAGTTGTAATAGAGTTATATGTGTATTTATGTGAGTTTTAAAGTATTTTAACTCAGTTAAGTGAGTTAAGCTTAGTTGTACTAGTTGTAACTGAACTTACACTAGTGAGAGATCAATGAATTAATTATTAATTTCACAATTAGTGGTCTCACATGCAACTGAAGATTTACCATTGTTAACTACATGCATGTCAGATCCAGTGGAGACCCAGTTGAGATGTAGGTGAAAGGGACATCATGACTATCAGTTGTGACATTAGTGAGTGCACTCATGCAACCACACACACATTGGATGTGCTGATGCGGATTGCACAATCTAGGCAAGAAGATTTCATTTCATTGCAGGGATTTCCATCAACATGGATTGTGCAGAGGAGGCAGGCTGTCTGGAGGCAGTAAATTGGCACATGCATTTGCCAATTTTTGTATGACAGTGTGAGACGATTGTATATTGTACTGAGAGCTCTTGGATTAGAGTTTTGTATGATATTGCTTCATGATCCATGACATATACATAATATATGATAGTGGGTTTTTTAGCTTTATGATTTCCCGGTAAAACATCTATGTTATGTGTGATTGATCTCTCTTCTTGATAATGCAATTGGCGATCGTGTTTTAAATTCCACAAGAATTTTAGTAGAAGCGATTATGTATTTAACAGTGGCATATAATTGTTAGATCAGGAGAATCCAGGCAATACATAATTTGTATTAAAATTTCTACACACCTATAGCACCAAAATCCATCAAAAGGAAAAAAACTATATACTTAGTTCAAAAATCAAAGTGCACAAATTCAATGAAGGAAGTGCACGCACAATGAGAAGGCTAACATAACCCTCAGTACACGTTGTGCACAAGATGAGCAACTATCTATGAGAAAAGTTGCACACTTTTATTTTATGAACGACACATTTATGAATCTTGTTGGCCTCTCAACCACTTCTAGTCCAACCCCCAACACGATTTGACAATCATATCTGAACGAAATCTAGCTTGGAGGATGGTCAAGGGCTAGGAAGTGCCCTAAAAGGCCCCTTATTCATACTATGAACCAATTATATCTTGTCATGAATGGATGCTATAAATATGTGGCATGTGTGTGCTATAAAAATAAGAACTTCAAGGTATTGTTATGTTTCAAGAATTCTTCTTTGAGAATCCTCTTTTCTCTTGGAATCATTCAAGCACCATTGCAAGGGCCATTCCACTCACCTCTTGAGGGAATTGCATTGTATTTCTTCACCATTTTTACTTTCCATTGCATGAAGAGAAGATATATTTATTATGGAACTCAAGAGCCCTCCCAAGGAGGAAGACGAGACTTAGAAGTCCCTGCCTTTCTCTATGGTGTTTAGCCTATCAATATATTGATCCATTGGTAGCTATACATTGGTCATTTTTTTCTTTTCATGGTTCTAGTTCTTTCAAGCTTCTCTAACATTTATTTCTTAGTTGTTTTTAGTTTTTATTTCTTTGTTTCATGTGTATTTGGTTATATAATCAACTTACAAACTTCTGGTTTGTTTAGTTGACTTAACTAAGCATGCAAATGTTGTGGTTTTGCTCACCCATGTGACAAAACCAACACAGCGGATTGGAAACCACACTGGGGATCGATACCAAATTCCTCCCTATTTAAGTTTTGAGAGAACTTATTTTTAATTAGTTTGACATGCAGGTACTAAAACCGACCTACTCCAACCTTATGAAGTAAAGATTCAAAGCCAGGGTGAGAGAATTTCACTTGGAAATTTCCTTCTCGACGCATGATAGGAAGTGCACGGATTTCAGGGCACACAGACGCGCACTCTGCGCACTATGCACACATAAGCCTTCATTACTCTGCACATTCTATGTACTATGCACACCTGTCAGAACTGTAGCTTGCGCATAAGTTCGGTTTTCTCAAATTGTAAGGGTTTTTATGAATGGTTTAAGGGCTCCTAGCCTTCAGATTTTAATTTCCTACACTTTGTAAAAAAACTACACTTCACTTAGAGTCCTTTATCACAAGAAAGGTTAGCTAACATAAGCACATAGGGGTAAAAAGAATCACTATTCTTCTCTTTGCTTTATTTCCACATGGATGGCTCATTTGGCATTTAAAAGTTTGAGTTGAAGTTCTTGGTTTGTCAAACACAATCAATTAATTTGGGACTAGAAATCAATTTTAACCCTCAAGTATGCTCTTCCCCTGCACCCTAGTGTGATCTCGGGAATCAAAAAAGGTGGTTGAAAGGAAATTTCATCTCCCTTAACAAATCATTAGGAGAGGACAAATCCCCCCTAGGGTTCCTCTTAGTTTTTGAAATCATCTTAAAGATTTTTAAGGGTCCATACATGCCCACATGTTTGCAATCTTAGGATAGTTTCTAAAAAACTTTCTTAGTTTAGAAAACAATCTAGGAAAGTTTAAAATATCAAAGTAACAGGCCCATACATTCCCACATGTCTACAATTCTAGGATAGTTTCAAAACCTTTCTTAGTATAGACAATATTATAGGGAGTTTAAATGATTGGTAAGGACCCATATGTCCACATTGCTAGTTCTTTAGGGCTTTAAATATTCCGCCAGGTTGTACCAAAGAAACATAGTAAGCTAGGTAATAATATTTGTAAGCACCATAGGAATTACACATGTTGCAATGTCACACTTAAATTATTAAAAATATTTGCACACTTTTCACTTTCTTGCACACGAAGCCACTCCTCACACACACAATTTCTATTATAATAGTGGAGGTTGAAGTAGGTTTTATTCAAAGGAATTCTAAAAGATACGACTACTTCTTTGGAAATTATCCACACCAATTTAATTCAAACGAGGTTGGTTCATGACCCCAATCTCTCATCCCACCACATCTAAAAATTTTCTAAAGAACACACTAAATTTTCCTCCATAGGAGGTGCCAAAAGAAAGTTTTTAGTCTAGGTAGGATCTCAAGGGTAGGCATCCAAATAGCCCCTCGTTATCAGGTTCTCACATTTTGAAACATTAGAAGTTGAGAATAGGGATCTTTAAAATCCTCCAAGTCAAGTGTTCCTATACCATAAGGTAGGGAGATACCCGTGAAGGGTCGAAGGTCGAGGTCCGGTTGTTCTGTGCATCCCTCCTTGATTCACACAACTCTTGTGAGGGCATCCAACCCGTGACCCATTTCCGAGGCCGAAAATCTAAATGACACACTTTGAATGAGGTACTTATTGGCCAAACATAGGATATATACCCAAGTGGCGGTTGTGGGTTGCAATCGTACCTAGATCATATTTAGTGTGGCTATTGGAAAATATCACCAGCTCTTTTAGGATATGCACCCTCTACCCCCCATTATAACTGATTACTTCAACCTTCACTATTTCCTCTTCCAGTGTCTTTAGGCCCCACTGTTGAGTGCTATTGGAAGGCCCAGTGTTGAAATGAGAGGAAGGACGATAAGTCTTTTAGGAAACGAGCATTTGTTTTTATTTTTCCCCCACACGGAAAAAATCCACCTATCCACATGCTTGTTTACAATTGATTTATGTATGATGTTCATTTGATTACATGCAATTGTGAGTTATACTATTTTGTGAAGGTCAAAAGATCTTGTTCAATTATTTCTCTCTTGTCACTATTTTCACACATTCACTTTGCTAGTCAGAATCATAGGGGAATCACATAATCCCCATCGTTCTAGATGCTTGCAGAATCTCCATCCTATTCTAGGAGGAGTCCTTAGTCTTGCCAACTCACCGGCTCAACCATCTCACACCCCACTCAGTGCTACTATATTGGGATCAAATTTACTGGGTTCCACTTTGCTTGGGTCAATACCCAAGGTCATCCATCTGTTAGTTCTCCTTCACAAGGAGGTGAGGGTCAAACTTCTCCTCAAGGGAGAAGTAGAAACTTGCCAAATTCCTCTAAAGGGATAGGTCCATTACCTACACACACAATGGTTGGAACTAATCCTTTGCCAAATCTCCCTATGCCATACTTGGAATCCCTCAACATTCCCGATTTAACCAAACTCACGAATGATCCTATTTTGCATGACGCCACTTGGCCCAATATGCTTACAAAAATACCTTATGATATTCCAAATTTTGAAGGAAAATCGGGGGAATATCCTATCAACCATGTTATGAAATTCCACTTATGGTGCTCAGCGAACAACATCATGGATGATTCCATCTTCTTGAGGTTATTTCAAATAACTCTCACTGGTTCATCAACCAAATAGTATGTGGACAAAAACTTAGGGTCCCATGTAACCTTTGAATCATTGGCCAAGGCCTTTTTGTCCTTTTTCCAACTGCAAGTTCGTCACGATATTGGCTTGGAACTTCTCTCTGAGTTCAAACAAACCATTTATATCCATATATTCAACCACATCCATGAATGTTGTCGGCGACGTAGTTTGTGTAAAGCAGAAACCACCAAAGAACAATGTCTTGTTTAGTTTCTTAAATCACTTGTCTCTGTTATTGACAAGGATGTAGCATCCAATTTTCCTCAATCAGAAGAGGAAGCCATCAACACGGTCCAACAATTTGACCTCATCTATGCTCAATCAGGTTACTTATACACAGTATTTCCTGATGCACCCAGACCCATACCATTTGGCCAGGACAAACCTGGGATGTCCCACACTGTGGATGGGTTGATTGGTTCTATGAACCATCTCAACCCTTATGGCCTCCCGTCACCCACTTATGGTGCAAGTAAATATCCACAACCATATGGAGGGACATCTTATTTCCCTCCCCCCACTTATCCACAATCATATCCTATTGTTCCCTCTCAGGCGTTGGGGGGACCCCCACCGATACCCATGATGCATCAGGTCTCTCAACCAAGTACGAGTTCACACTCAACCCCCACATATAACCCCAACAGTAGTGGAAGTACTTCAACTTCCTATACACCATATGGATCGTCTCCACAAACCAATCCATATTTTCCATTTCCTGGTACTCCCCAGCCAGTTGCGCCTCCACCAAGACAACCACATTCCAGTGTTAACTTTGTTCAACCCTCTCCCATTCAACAGGTTCAGAATTTTGAACAATTGAATATGGTAAATTCGGATCATCAACTGAATAATGCCAAGAATAAAGGGAAAAATCGAAACAATAACAACTCAGGACCAAGAGGAAATAACCCCCAAAAACACTATCTCACTGGGGGCAACTAGAATCAAGGAAACCAAAACCCCCAAGGGGGAAACAATAAAAATCAACCACGACAAGGGAAGAACAATAACCTCAAAAATAAATTCCCTTGCGCTCTATGTGGTGAGTATGGACATTATACCCACCATTGCCCCCAAAATTCTAATTTTAAATGGATGAAATAATCCATGAACACGCAACACCCTCCAGCATTGTCTGCCCCTCAACAGGCCCCACAACATTATTTGCAACCACCACCTATGGATGTTTTGAAAAACCCTATTCCACACTAAGGTGTGATGAATACCCAACAAGAGATCACCCCAACCCCACCAAAAATGGGGCAATATCAAAACCTGGGTCCCAATCAACCTGCAAATTTGGCCGATCACAATATCCTCCTTACCAGCAAAGAAGAGATTCTTCTGCAAGCACATGGTTGTCAATACGGCTTGCCTCCTGAGTCTACCCCAACCAAATCAGAAGCATCTCCCACTACAGCTGGAAAACCATTGATGATTTCCCTCCCTAACACTGAACCAAACCCCTGTATACCGTGTATGCCTTTATGAAGACATGTACATAACCCTCATTCTAGGGTAGACCATAATTACTGCCTGGTTGATGACTTAGCACAATATCCTGCAGCTATGTTTATGTTGGAGGTCCTCCAAACCTGTCCATCACAACGCAAATCCTTTCTTTCCGCCTTGGGGGAAATCGACCCAGCTGATACTCGACTCATCACCTTTGATCTAGATAGCGGAGAACCACGCCTCCCCACCCTGGTAGCTTTCCAGATACCAGTTAATATCTGAAACATCACAGTTCATTGATGCATCATCAATGAAGGTGTATCTACATGCATCATGTCCAAAGTTGTATGACAAAATCTCATCTCACCTGAGCTAGTACCATCTACCATCACCTTGAGAGCTTATGACGGCCACCCATCATCCCCTGAAGGGATCTTCCAAAATGTTCCCGTAGAACTTGGGGGAAAAACCATCCTGATTGACAGAGACGTTATCAATGCTCCACTTGATTACAATATCTTGTTCGGACATAGCTACATGTGTGCTACAAAGGCGATAGCCTCTTCTATGTTTCATATGATGATGTTCCCCCATAATGAGAAAATAATCACCATCAATCAACTTACACATTACGATCCCAATCATTCCGCCAACATTGATAACAACCTCCCCCTTGTCCACACTAGCTCAGATGATTTTTTAGTCATCGACACGGGTCCTGGAAAATTCAAGGAGCCATCCTTGTTGGGGGCATATCATGGAACACCACCTCTCTTACACCTTTCGATTTCAGAACAAGTGTGTGTAGTTTCCTCCAACAAAACAGATATCAGAGTCAATACTCCTCTCATAGAGGCCCCTCCACACATCAAAGTTCCACCAGTCAGAGAACCTGTTGGCCCTTGGTTATGTAAGGAAGCAAAGATTAAGGAAGAAAGGCAAAGTATGAACTGCACGGAAGGCACATAAACCAAGGAGGGGTCGAAGTGGTTAAAGAAGTAGAAAAGAAGGAGCAAAGCACAAGAAAAGCTAGCTGTTGGAAGAGAAGATCGAGGAAGAAAAAATAGCAAAGAAGAGGGATTGTGGACAACTCAACAAGCGGAGAAAGACATCAATGAGTGCTTTGGAGCACTTCGCAGAAAAGATGGAAGGACAGGCTGGCGAATCCCTTAAAGAACAGGTCAAGTTGACCTAGGGTTTTGGCACCTAGGGTTTTGGCACCTAGGGTTTTGGATCTAGGGTTTTGACACCCAGACTTTGGTCATGTAATGTATAAATAAAGGTATAGAAGACCCGGGAGGGTTCGTTTTAGCTCGATTGTTTGTATGATGTTCATTATTGGTCATTATTTATTATTTTTGTTGAGAACAATATTGAGACTGTATTGTAAGATCTTTAGTTGGGTGAGAAGATCAACTCTGCAGCTGGGTGCGCAGGGAGGGAAGAGAGAGAGAGAGAGAGAGAGATGCAACTAAGTGCATAGATAGAACTGCATGTTTTCATCTAATATATCAAGAAACACAGTTTTGTGGACGTAGCCCTAGGGAGAGGGTGAACTATGTATCTTGTTGTTCTTTGCGACTGATGTTGTGTTATTTGTTATCGATTATACTGTTATTGCATTATTGTGTTAGATAAGAGATATAACTTGCGAAGCATGCTTAAGAGTGCTAAAGAATAACTAGATTGTTGTGTGTTGTTGTCCTAGATTCACTTTGCATTTCCTCTGGTTGTAGACACCTGTGTCTTGCCCCCTATTTCTACTTTAGGTGAGATTACATATTCTTCATAGGTGTTTCTGAAAGGGCTAGTAGTTAGGGCTTGTTGGTACATTGTTAGAACTGAACCCTGGGTCTACCCCTATGCCAACAAATGGTTCCGTTGTCGGGACCAAGATATTTTGAGGGAATGTCAAGGTGGTTTCCATCGAAGACATAAATTTAGAAGTGGATATAAGAAGAATAAGAGAAGGACTTCACTGAAGCCCATAACAAGAATCCTAGCATTAGTACAGAAGATTGGTTGGGAAGGTACATCTTCACCGACATACACAAGATTTTCTTTCGAGGATTTCATAAGGATTTGTACGAGTGGTTAGCTAGATTGGCAGATACCCAGTTTGAGATCAGATCTAGACCACCTGTGGTTTGGACAACAACGTTGATCAAGAAGGTCAAGAGAGTTGTTAACGCTGTATCTAAATAAATGGATCTCTAGTTTGATAACAATATTGAAGGGTACATTACTGAGTTTTCCATTGACAGAGTCGAATCATATATTCAAGTAGAGAGGTATTTCTTTAAGGGACCTAGAGGGAAGTTCATACAGTTTTTAAAGTTGAGGATTAAGATGTTATTGCATGAGAAGAATATCCTAAAGATATAGTGAAGCTAATGTTCAAGAATTCAGACAACGACGATGACATAGAGGTTGGATTCACTCGCAGTGGGATATCATTTAGAGAAGTTACTCTTACAAACCTATTTAAGAAAAACTACGAAGACAAGGGATTCTATAGTGGAGAAGAAGCAGATCTAACAGACGAAGAGTATTCAGATTCCACAAGAGCAGAGGAAGTACAGACTGGGGAACTTCACTAAGGAGAGTCATAAGCTTCAGGAATTGTGTCTACTGTCGAAGTAAGTACTATTACTCCTCCTGTTGTTTTAGAAGCATCAAGTAACCAGAGTGGTCAGAGCAGTCAGTGTATTGTTACAAGCAATTTGGTACATACTTAGTCAAGAAACCAAGGAAGATATATGGCAGATAAGACGAGGTTGCCCATTTTCAGAGGAGATGGATATGAAGATCCTGACCAACACTGGTTCTTATGAGAATCTGTATGGAGCATCAAGCAAGTCACTGACGAAGCTGTTAAGAGAACTCAATTTAGTACTTATACCTTGAGGAATCACGCTCTGAACTGGTATATGAAGTTTGTTTCAGGACCTAGATAGCCTAAACCATTGAATGACATTAAGACTACATTGAGTGCAGAATTCAAGAAACCTAAGTCAGAGCTACAATGCATTATAGAGTTGGAGGAAATCAAGAAGAAGGTCACTGAACCTGTTTGGGAGTTTGATCAGAGGTTTAAGACTCTGACAGGTCATTTGATTTTTCAGATCCCAGATGAACAGAATAAAGAATGGTTCATCGTTGTTCTCCTACCACACATCAGAGTTCCTTTGATGCAACAGAAGGTCACCTCGCAGGCTGAAGCATTGGATATCACCATGAAACTAGAAGCAACCCCTGTAGGAGAATCCAGCCCAGGTATGAGTCAAATCTTGAATTAACTAACTAGTTTATCCTTACAGGTAGAAGTTATGAAGAAATATAAAGGAAAAGAGAAAAGATAAGATATTTTAGGTTTTAAACCTATGAAGTAAAACAATGCATATAGATTCTTAAGAAAAACATAAAGTAATCAATGGCTCATACACATAGTACACAGAGATTTATACTGGAAACCCTTAACCGGGAGAAAACCTTTCAACTCTTCATTGTATTAATTTCACCATTCACCATACAATATATATACAATGTTTTTAGGTATTCTGTAGATACCAAAACCCTAATCCCTTAATCCAGGATTAATTTAAAAAACCACTAAAATAGCAAAAACGCCCAAAAATAACTTTCGGGGTGCTGCCCCGAATGTTGTGCATAACCAGGGGGGGCATACGTGGCCCCCCTGGGACCCCGCTAGGAAGCGCCCGGTGCACACAAAACATAGAGAACTACTAGAGGGATCATTAGACGTAGTTGTCGAATTTGACGCGCCCACCCACACATGCAAAGAATATAACACATATCTGACATTCTCCCACTTGTTGTTTTCTTTGCATCCATGGGTCCACAGGATTATATATTCAAAAATCTAGGGCAGAAATGCCCATTGTTACTCTACACCAAGAGAACTTTTCTATACTCACAGACTTTTTCAATGAATCTACAACATTCTTCAAAGTGTTAACCTTTTCCAGTAACACCTTCTTTTCTTCAACCATGTCTCTCACAAAGTGATACTGAACATCAATGTGCCTTGTCTTCGAATGAGAAGCTGGGTTATTTTCCATGAATATTGCACTCTGACTGTCACAATCTAATCTCACTACTTGTTGTACCAACCTAATACCTGAACACAATCTCTGTAACCATATTTCTTCCTTGCTTGCATGAGTCTCTGCCATGTATTTAGCTTCTGTAGTTGAGAGTGCCACTACAACTTGTCTTTTTCTCATCCAACTTATTGCTCCTCCAAATAGGTTAAACACATACCCACTTGTAGATCTTCTATGATACATATCTCCAGCCTAGCCTACATCAACAAATCCATGTATGTCCACCACTCTGTCCAATCCTGGTCTTCATTGGTAGCATAATCCATAACTGCTAGTACCACAAAGATATCTAAAGACTCTCTTTACTATTGTTCAATGCTCCTTCCCTGGTTTTTGACATATACCTGCTCAAACTACCAACTGCACTGGCATACAGAACATGGGACATGTCCTCTTCTTCTTCCCATGTCTTGGGACACAGATCTGCAGATAAATTTACACCTATAGGAATAGGAACCTTGATCAGTTTACTTCCATGCATATTAAACCTATGAAATATCGTCTCAACATGTTTTCTTTGATTCAAACAGAGTTTCATGTTTGCATGATCTCTTTTAACCTCCATTCCCATAATGAAGTTAGCAGCATCAAAATCCTTCATGTCAAATTTGGAGGATAAGTGTGATTTCACCTCCTTGATAACATCCATGTTATTTCCTACCAGCAACATGTCATCAACATACAACACTACATAACTGAAGTGATTACCAACCTACTTGGAATATACACAGTGATCATCCCTACTTCTCAAAAATCCCAATCCAAGGATATATGTGTCAAACGTTTGGTACCACATCCTAGGTGATTTCTTCAGACCATATCCCGATGTAGGAATGTTGTCTTCACATCCATATATTCCACTTCAATATCAAAAGAAAAAACAATAGATAAAAGAAATCTAATAGATGTTAACTTGGAAACAAGAGAAAACATCTCACCAAAGTCAATTCCCTCTACTTGTGAATAACCTTTTGCTACTAACTGAGCTTTGTATTTCTCCACTTTACCTTCTGCATTAAACTTCTTCTTAAACAACCATTTTATACCAACATATTTTCTTCCAGCTGGAAACTCAACTATCCCATGCCTCATTATTATCCAAGGCATCCATTTCTTCAACCATGGCCTTCTTCCAGAGTTTACTATCCTCTGAATTCACTGCTTCCCTGATAGTTCTGGGATCATCATCAATAATAGATAAAGCAAAATTGGAATGGAAATTAGGTGTACTATACCTTTCTAGTTTCCTTCTTTCCTTCACTGATCTCCTCAATACTGGGGTATGAGGTTCTTCTTCTTCTGCTTCATCTTCTTCAGATGATTCAGATTTTGCATCATCCAACTCAAACTCTATTTTCTCAGGTTCTTCTAGCCTTGGTATGAATTCTTGTTTGGAAATATCTTTTACCTCTCCGAAAACAACATCTCGAATGTAAACAATAGTATTGGTTTATCGGTTCCAAAGATTATAACCTTTCACACCATCTTTATAACCGATAAAGATACACTTTTCAGCCTTTTTATCTAGCTTACTCCTATTTTCCTTTGGAACATGTACATAAGCATCACAACAAAACACTATAAGATGTTCAAGAGAGGCTTTCTTTCTAGTCCATACCTCATGTGGAGTTTTATCATCCAACGCTGATGAGGGTGATTGATTGACCAGGTAACATGTTGTTCCCACTGCCTTTGCCCAGAATTCCTGTCCTAACTAGGCACCGTTGAGCATGCTCCTTTCTTTTTCCATCAATGTCTTGTTCATCCTTTCTACAACTCCATTCTACTGAGGTGTGTATGGAGTAGTCTTCTACCTTGCTATACCACACTTCTTACATAAATCTTTGAACTCATTTCCACAGAATTCTCCACCATTATCTTTCCTCGATACCTTTATTTTCTTCTCTGTCTGATTTTCTACTAGAGCCTTAAACTCTTTAAATTGATCAAATACATCATATTTATTTCTAAGAAAATAAATCCATGTGTTCCTTGAGAAATCATCTATGAATGAAACATAATACACAGATTTACCTAGTGATGGAACAGGCACACGTCCAAACACATCACTGTGTATCAAATCTAAGATCCCCTTTACTCTTGTAGCACCAGATGGGAATATTACTCGATTATGTTTACCA